>JARQOC010000006.1:47930951-48003368 GCA_033576535.1 Allobates femoralis
GCGTTTTCCACTTTCCCGCTGCATTTGCGGCACATTTTGCGGGAAAACCCCCATAAAAAGTCTTTTGCCGAAAAAAAAACGGGGCTGCCAAAACCCGCACTTCCCCGCACCTGCCGCACACTTCCCCGCAACCCCCATAGACATTGCATGGGGTTGCCGCAAGTGCAGCAATTATGCGAATCGCCGCAGATCGGTTTTTTCACCGCTTCTGCCGCGATTTCAAAATAACGTGATGTGAAAGTCCCCTAACAAAACATAAAAGTAAATGATACATTCCGAAGTAAATGGTGAATCTGGACATGAATAATAAAAAAAAAAACTTTCGTTTTAGGGGTTTTTTCAGGGGATGGAAAAAAAAGCAAAAAAAAATTAGGGAAATTTAAAAATAGAAAAATATAAAGCGAAGGTACATAGCGGGAAAAAACATAATGTAAAATTCCCTTTAATCAAAAGTAAATGAAGATAGCCCAAACCTCGGTGGGGAAAGTTGGGCCCAATGTAATGCCTACGTTAAAAAAGTGTGAAAAAAAATAGAAAGGGAAGGGAATATAAGGAATATAAAAATAAACTATCCTGAAAAAAGGTGGGTTCTCAAAGGGGTTTGATCACCCTAGCATCTATATATTTAAATCGTTTTACAATCATGTCAAAAGGGAATTTATATATATGAAAAAATGATGTGGGATCCCAGGATATATCCCAAAATCATCCTTTTTCATATTAATATAAAAAGAAATATAAAAGAAAAAATGGACTGTACCCCCTTAAAGAAAAACTTTCCCATTCAAATTATAGGTGCTAACTGTATGAGACTCACGTAGTGGTCGAGATCAATGTTTCTACATGCAAAAAAATTATGTATATACAATCATATAGAGATAATCACTAGTACATACCAGAGTGTATCGAGCAAGGTTCAAGGAGCCTGTAATAAAGTAAAAAACTTAAAAAAGAGCTAAGTTACAAAGTTACAGGATCAAAGAAAGTTTTAGGGGGATCAGAGCACCACGATACTCCCACTCTTTACCGTGCATGCGTGGCAAGCGGTCCATTTAACTTCCGTGCATTCCATTGGGCGGAAATGACTTTGCGGTAACGTCCCACCCCTTTCTTTTATGTAGTAGCGCTATCAATCCCCCTGACTCTCAAGGAAGCCGGGCTGCATCTGTTATACTTTTTAAAGTATTTTGGTAGAGTTTTCAAGTCCGTCTCATCCTTAACTTCTCCCACATAAATACGTGAAAAGGCACAGACAGCAAAATAGATGACATACGTGGTGCTACACGTTATTCTGTGTCTGATTTCAAAAGTGTGGGTCCCGTCAGAGGAGTGAAAGTGAGAAGCACGCTCGATATTTGCACAGGAGAGGCAATGGCCACACGGATAGCAGCCCGGCATTGGTCCTCGAGAGCCAAAGGGGGACATTATATGTGGCCCTTAGTGGCTATCCACGAGGATATCCCTCAGGTTCCTGGCCCCTCTGGGTGTCATCAGGGGTGTGTCCGAGATACACCTGCATAATACAGAGTCCAAGCGTAGCATGGACCAGTGTTTTTAAAAAATGGAGTGCATGGTACCCCATTCATGAGTTAATATGCCCACAAATCTTGCCATAGGGCACGCTTCCGATTTTTTCAGAGCATACCCAAGCAGACAGGTCCTCAAGGTGCCACGTGCCCTTCGATACCCACGTTTAATAACTCTGTTTGAACACCCTCGATCTCTAAACCATTGTTTCAAGACAACCGCCTGACATTTCAACCCCTCCTCAGTGGATCAGAGCCACCTCATTCTTAGGAACTGGTCAGTGGGAACAGCGCTGATGGTTGCAGCGTTATGGCCAGATGTTGCATGCAATAGCGAATTTACGGAGGTCGACTTTCTGTGGACATCAGTCTGGAGAAGGCCAGAAACATCAACCTCCATCATGACATCCAAGAAGTCGAGCCTCCGTGAGCTGTATTTGTATGTTAATTTGATGTTATAGTAGTTCTGGTTTAAATCTTGCATGAACTTCTCGAGCTGCTCCGCCATGCCCCTTGACAAGAACAGGACGTCATCAATATATCGCATCCAGCACTGCACATGGGCACAGCCCTCCGTGCCCGTGTCACCAAATATCTTTCTTTCCCAGAATCTCAGGAAGAGATTGGTGTACGCGAGTGCACAGGCCGCACCCATTGTAGTGCCGCGTTCCTGCAAGTAGATGACATCCTTTTAAATGAAAAAGTTGTGGGTCAGGGCAAAACGGAGCAACTCCACAACCAGTGCACCAACCTCACCATCCACGCCGCCAGCCCCCAAAAAGAAGCAGACCGCTTCCAACCCAAGTTTGGGATCAATACACGTCTAGAGGGATCCAACATCGGCGGTGACTATCAGCATCTCTGGTTCCACAAAGATAGTGTTGACCCAATTCAGAACATCTGTCGTGTATTTTAGGTATGAGGGCAGCGTTTCAACAAGTGGTTTTAGGTGAAAGTCAACGAACTTACAAATCGGTTCGTTGAGGCCTCCAATACCAGACATGATTGAACTTCCCGGTGGGTCCAGTGCATCTTTGTGGACCTTGGGTAACTGGTAAAATGTGGGTATACGGGGGCATGGCACCAGGAGGACATCACACATTTCTTTGGTATTGATATTTTTAATTGTGTTTGTGCACTTTGGGTGTTAATAAAGTTGTATATTGCATATTTACTGGTTGTGCTCGCCATTATATACCATCTTCTGTCTGCTCTTTTGCCCTTTTAGATATTTTCATGACATGTTGACACTTGTATTAGTTGAAGGGCTATGTGTGATGCCAGATGAATAACTAATCTCAGAAAGTAGAGAGCTCTACATTTTAATTTCCACTTAATGCATACAAAAGTGTTTAAAGGTTAAAAAATGTGATTGCAAAAGTTTAATTCATTCTTGAAGCCTAATAAAACCTTCGTCATCCTGATGCAGATACCTCAGCGTTGTTGACTTTACCAGGTTTCCTCTTATGATTACCATTCGAGAGCGCTTGCCCGGTCATGACCTGTTTCAGTTCATTTATATAATTGCGGGCTACAAATGATATCATTTGGTGAATTTCCTCTGATATGTTCAAGATAACTCCCTTTAGAACAAAGTCAGTCATTTATTCATTAGTTACCTAGTTTGACATCTCTGTGCATGTAGAGCCGGCAGATTCATTCCATTATACACCACACCAGGTTAGTTGTTGCTGATCTTCAAGGAGGATACGTTTTATCATCTGTTTTAAAATGGAAATATTCAAGTGTTATAGGGACTTATTTTTGCATTTATTGGATTGAGATTGAAAAACAAGGCGGTTCTAAAGAACTCATGGGTCTTTTCCAATGGAAGCTAACTTCTCTAGCCTCAACTGTTTTTGTTGGGGAAAGAAAAATATAACGAAATAAATGTAGCATTACGTAGATGACATTTGTAATAATGGCTGATCATCTAATGCAGGGGTCCCCAATTTCAGGCCTCGAGGGCCGCCAACAGTGCAGGTTTTCAGGATTTCCTTAGTATTGCACAGGGGCTGGAATCATCACCTGTGCAGATGATCACATTAGCACCTGTGCAATACCAAGGAAATCCTGAAAACATGCACTGTTGGCGGCCCTGGAGTTGGGGGCCTCTGATCTAATGCATGGAAGAGCCATGTCATTAGGAGTAGAGATGAGCGAACTTGTTCGGGGCTGGAGTTTGGGTGATTTGCATAGCCCAAGTGCAGGAGTGGGCATTATTGTGATCTGATACACTTGGAAGTTGACCCAGTGCGAGCTGCTTGTAGTATTTGATCAGTTCGAACTGGGGGTAAAATCTGAGTTTTCTGCTATAGTGTTGTTGTCCCTTAACAAAAATTAAAAATTCTCCACCCTCTCGTACTCAGAGGTGTTTTCCATATGGCTGGATGAATGTGGGTGGAGAGCCGAACTGCCAATCAGTGATGACCCAGATCAAGTTCATGTCCCGAACAGCTCCACCAAACCCGAACATACACAGGTTCAACCTTAAAACGTTTGCTCATCTCTAATCAGGAGTGAAAGATTCACTTAAGGGCTCTTTCAGACGCCCAATGTTCTCGTATTAGAGTTTCACGAATATCACACATCCTGTAATAGTCTATGGGACCATTCACATGTCCTTATTTTTTCTGGATTGAGCAGTTCATGGGAAATCACGAAGACGTGTACAGTTTTGATTTGTGTTTCAGATGAATATCAGGAATGCAAGTCTATGAGGCTACGAAAAATTGATCCGCACTTGGACGATATTCGAGCGCAGTCCAATTTTCACTGTCAAATAGATGAAGATGGAGGAAAGTGTTTTCGTTCATTTCCATGTATGAGAAAAATTGATGCCACTTGACCACACACTGAGCAAGGTCTGATACATAAAATCAGTCTGTTTATTCTTGTACTAGTATGTGGAAAAAATGGATATGTGATTGAGCCCTCAAGAAGGGAATCTAAGGGTACAAGACTTGTAGCGGTTTGTGGTGCTCTGGGGTGAGGGATCAACATTAAAGCTTTGTATAATTAATAAACCTTTATTTAACCCTTCGCCTTTCCACAACGTGTATGACAATGTCTTCAGACAGTGACATTTATAGGGGAGATACAAAAATGGTTGGCTGATAATGATGATCTCATTAAACCTTTCCGTGCCAATTAAAGGCAATAGAAACATGTATATTGGCTTGAAAGATAAAAAACATGAATTGGTAAAAAACATATAATAAAAGCTGATAAAAATCTACTATATAGTCATCTAATTCTGTCTGTAACGGAAATCCTGTGTCGCTGATTGGTCACACCCGACCGCCCGTGGCCAATCAGCGACAGGCACAGTCCAGCTGTGAATTGGGGCGGAATTTTAACCACGCATGCCACCGCTACCATCGGGAGATCAGCCGCGGGTCATCTCCTGCCTCACGGAGGTCAGTGGCAACACAGCCAGGAGATGACTGGCGCTAGCGATCTAGCGGAAGTACCCCGACCGGCGCTAGCGATCTCGCTCAGTGTGACACACAGCAGCAACCAGGTCCCTGCTATGAGATCGCTGATTTGCAGCAATTTGGATCAAGTGACTGTGGGTAAGTGACATCATTGCTCCTTGGCCAACAAAGAGCCGCAGAGCATGGGAGTCAGTCTGCATTCTTGTACTGTTTCCCCCACTTTTTGACTGGAGACCCCTTTAACACGTACAGTTGTGGACAAAAATATTGACACAGGACAGAGGTTGAGTCAACTTTAATCCATGTCAACTGGCTGCAAGTGTGATTTAGTTATTGCCAACACCTGTTAGGTGCCACAGGTAAGTTACAGGTGCTGTTAATTACACAAATTAGAGAAGCATCACATGATTTTTCTAAGGGTGCCAATACTTTTGTCCACCCCCTTTTTTATGTTTGGTGTGGAATTAGATCCAATTTGGCTTTAGGACAATTATTTTTGTGTTTTTTCATTGAAGACAAATTAAATGAAGATAATAATACCAAAGAATTTGTGATTGCAATCATTTTCAGGAAGAAGCTGAGTATTATCTGACAGAATTGCAGGGGTGTCAATACTTTTGGCCACAACTGTATACCTCAAAAACTATACTGTAATGGATGTATACAAGCAAGACAAAGCCTTTACAGCATCTGGGCAGCCCAGCATTAGACTACAAGGTAATAGCCAATGCTTCATTTTTTAATGGAATTTCCTTTTCTAATTTTTCCGATTCCGACTGTAATACTTTACATAATATTATATTGCATTTCTTGAATGTCAACGTTCTTCTAGGCTCCTGCAGCCAAAAATATGGGCTACATATTCAATTATGAAAGCAATATTTTTCCAAAATGTCACAATTTGAGAGCCTTCAAGACTGACATTCCTCCCATTACAAAACAGAAATGGATATTCAGCTCCGCAGACTCGACGTTCATTTCTCGGAGGGCAGAACTTACCCATTTAGGAGGTGCCAATAATATGTCCATTATCTCTATCGCATGCTTTGTGCAGTTAAATGTTATTTCTTGATTGCATTCCTCTTTTTACTTTCTCATACTCTATTTTTATGAATAGTTGAGAAAAGAGAACTCTATTATAGATGTAATGGAGATAGACAGATCTCCCTCAGGCTTAATACAATCATTTATTTGTTATTCCATTTTTCAGAAATTGAGTATAACTATGCATTTTAGCACATTGTTAAACAAATGTATTTTATGTGATGTGTATTATTGGTCACTGTGCATGAAATATTAGCACCCGGGGCAAATCCATTCATGATATTGATGTGTTGGAAAAAAAATAAATAAAACAAGTCTACGGCCTAGTTCACATCTGAGCTCCGGTATGTTTGGCAGCATTGCGCTAGCGCAGGTGGTAGCACAGTGCATGCGCTGCCAAGCTCATTGGAGCGCAAATGAAGCGCATTACGCAAATGCCGCCATTACCTTGTATGGGAAAGTTTTGCTGCATTTTTTCTGCATTTTTGTTACATTTTTGTTGCAAATTGTATGTCATGTATCTATAGTACATGTTTAATAAAGTTATTATTTTTTTTTTTAATTATATAGAGACAAAACGGGGAACATATATAGCAGGAATGTTACCAGGATAGGAACATATTTACTTGGATGGGGGACATGTATATGAGGATAGGGGACATGAATACAAGGATTGAGGCTAGGATGGCAAGCATATATACTTGGATGGGGGACATATTTAACATGATGGAAGATATATATACCAGGACGGGAAACATATTTACCCGGAACAAATCCTGGATAGGGTCATATTTACAATCCGAACCTCCCACTCCTGGCTCCAAGACTTCTCCCAAGCTGCACCAATTCTCTGGAATGCTCTAACCCAAGAAATTAGGTCTATCCACAATTGACTTAGTTTTAGGTGCTCCTTAAAAACACATCTTTTCAGAGAGGCCAATCTCACTCCCTAACCAAAGTCAGTTAGTTTAGTTTAGTTTAGTTTTTAAGGTTGAAGGAAGACTTTAAGTCCATCTAGTTCAACCCATAGCCTAACATGTTGATCCAGAGGAAGGCAAAAAAAAAAACATGTGGCAACACTAAGCTCCACATTGGGGAAAAAAATTCCTTCCTGACTCCAGATACGGCAATCAGACTAATTCCCTGGATCAACGCCCTATCAAAGGATCTAGTATATATAACTGGTAATATTATAGTTTTCAAGAAAGGCATCTAGTCCCTTCTTAAATGTTAGTAGTGAGTCACTCATTACAACATCATGTGGCAGAGAGTTCCATAGTCTCACTGCTCTTACAGTAAAGAATCCACATCTGTGATTATCATTAAACCTTCTTTCCTCCAGACGTAGAGGATGCCCCCTTGTCCCCGTCTCAGGCCTAAGAGTAAAAAGATCATTAAAAAGGTCTCTGTACTCAGGGGTGCACCAAGCCCCACTGCCGCCTGAGCCGCGCAGGTGATGACCGGGCGGGGGGGTGCTGGCAGAATCCAGCGCTGCCGCCCCTCCAGCAGCGGGTGATGACCGTGGGGGGGGGTAGGGGTGCTGGCAGAATCCAGCGTTGCCGCCCCTCCAGCAGCGGGTGATGACCGGAAGGAGGGGGGGGCTGGCAGAAACCAGCGCTGCCGCCCCTCCAGCAGCGGGCGAGGTCCGGGGGAAGGGTGCTGGTGGAGCCCAGCGCTGCCGCCCCTTCAGTTGTGCTCCGGCGGGTCGCCGCTTACCTGCGCTGAGCCGCCGGCGTCATGACAGGGGGACTCTATGTGCATGAGGAGCCGCCCCCTTCTGCACTGCCTCTCCCCCTGCCTCTTGCCGCCTGAATGACAGGGCTCACACTGTCCACTGGACGGTGCAGCCCTGCCTGTACTGTCCCCTCATATATTTATACATTATTATAAGATCACCCCTAAGCCTTTGTATTTCCAAGCTAAATAACCCCAAGTTTAATAACCTGTCTTGGTATTGCAGACCCCTCAGTCCTCTAATAACCTTGGTTGCTCTTCTCTGCACCCGCTCTAGTTCAGCTATGTCTTTCTTATACACCGGAGACCAGAATTGTACCCAGTATTCTAAGTGTGGTCGCACTAGTGACTTGTATAGAGGTAAAATTATGTTCTCCTCATGAGCATCTATGCCTCTTTTAATGCATCCCATTATTTTATTTGCCTTTGCAGCAGCTGCCTGACACTGGCCACTAAATGTGAGTTTGTCATCTACCCATACACTCAGGTCTTTTTCAGTGACAGTTTTGCCCAGTGTTTTACAATTAAGCACATAATTATACCTTTAGTTTCCTCTGCCTAAGTGCATGACTTTACATTTATCCCTATTAAATCTCATTTGCCATTTATCAGCCCAAGCTTCTAGTTTACATAAATCCTCCTGTAATATAAAATTGTCCTCCTACCTACTTGCTTTAATTCCCTAAATGCTTTCTTTTTGTCACTTATTGCGCCTCTTACCGCTTTATTTAGCCATAGTGGTTTCCTCCTATTTCTAGCATGCTTTTTTCCATAGGGTATATTTTGTGCACAGGTCCTATTCAGGATGCTAATAAACATCTCCCATTTGCTTTGTGTACTTTTATGTCTCCGGACATCGTCCCAGTTGATTGCACTAAGATCATCTCTCAACCGTTGGAAATTTGCCTTCCTGAAGTTTAGTGTCCTTGTAGCCCCTCTACTACACATCTTAGTAAAGGATACTTGAAAACTTATTATGTTATGACCACTATTACCCAAGTGACCTCCAACCCGTATATTTGATATGCAGTCCGGCCTGTTGGTTCATATTAGGTCCAGCAGTGCCCCCCTTCTTGTTGAGTCCTGAACTAGTTGTGAAAGGTAATTGTCTCTCATAGTTTTCAAAAACTTATTACCTTTGCTGGAACTGCAGGTTTCTGCTCCCCAATGTATTTCAGGGTAGTTGAAGTCCCCCATAATAATGACTTCTCCCTGAGTCGCTGCTTCATCTATTTGCTTTATGAGGATATTCTCCTCCACTTCCATTATTGTTGGGGACTCATAACAAACCCCTATCAGTAATTTATTATTTTTTCCCCCTCCCCTTATCTTCACCCACAGAGACTCTACATTTCCATTAGATTCACCTATATTATCACGCAGGATGGGTTTTAAGGATGATTTTACGTATAAACATACACCTCCTCCTCGCTTATTTGTACGGTCATTGCTGAACAGACTATAGCCTTGTAAATCAACAGCCCAGTCATGGCTCTCGTCCACCCATGTCTCCGATATCCCTACCATATATATCCCTGTAAATTAACAGCCCAGTCATGGCTCTCATCCAGCCATGTCTCCGATATCCCCACCATGTTATAATTATTTTCCAACACAATTAATTCTGATTCCTCCATTTTGTTGGTGAGGCTTCTGGCATTAGTGTACATGCACTTTATGCATCTCTCTTTACCTCTATTCCTTCCTACTAGATTGACTGTTCTAACCCCACCCCCCATGCCACCCCCAATTTTATTACTTGTGCCCAGGTTACTATTTACACTATCTTCCCCTCCTATACAATGAATACCCTCCCCCCAATTCCTAGTTTAAACACTCCTCCAACCTTCTAGCCATTTTCTCCTCCAGCACAGCTGCACCCTCCCCATTGAGGTGCAGCCCTTCCCTAGCATAGAACTTGTAGCCAACAGAAAAGTCGGCCCAGTTCTCCAGGAACCCAAACCCCTCCTTCCTACACCAATTCCTGAGCCACGTATTTATCTCCCTTATCTCCCGTTGCCTCTCTGGTGTGGCTCATGGTACAGGCAGTATTTCAGAGAATACTACCTTGGAGGTCCTTGCCTTAAGCTTGCAGCCTAATTCCCTGAAATCATCTTTCAGGACCTTCCACCTACCTCTAACTTTGTCATTTGTGCCAATGTGCACTATGACCGCTGGGTCCTCACCAGCCCCTCCCAGTAATCTGTCAACCCGATCAGCGATGTGCCGGACTCGAGCGCCAGGTAGGCAGCACATTGTTCGACAATCCCTGTCTTTGTGACAGATTGCCCTATCTATTCAGCTAATAATTGAGTCCCCCACTACCAGCACCTGTCTGTCCTGCCCTGCTCTCCTGTCTTCCCCCTTACTGGAGCAGACACTCCTCTGGCTTTCAGAGGTCATGCCCTGCTGCAGCAGTGCTGTACCTGAACTCACACCCCCCTCATCTGCCAACATATGAAATTTATTGGGGTTTTCCAGATCAGGGCTAGCCTCCCTGGCACCCTTCCCTCTACCCCGCCTTCTAACTGTCACCCAACTAGCTACCTCACGGTCCTGCAGCTCCATGCTACCATCCTCCCCCACATCTATCCCATTGAGCAGCTGTTCAGTGAGCAGCAGACTCCTTTCCATATTGTCTGTAGATCTCAGCGTTGTCAGTTGTTCATTTAGATCCAGTATCTGGGCTTCCAAATGCACAACATACTCACATCTCACACAGCAGTATGCACCCTCGACCGGCTGTTCAAGGATTGCATACATGTGGCAAGATATACACTGGATGGCATTTCCAATCATGGAGCTCATTTCCTAATGGGGGTTGCACCAGACAGATGATAAGTAAAAAGAAATGCAAAGTATTAATAAAATACAACCTGCAATTCAGTAAGCCCTCCCTTCCAAACTCCCTGAATCCAAAGTCACTGAATCACAAGTCACACACTTACTTCCGTCAGCACTTACGCTCCGTCACACTAAGCTCGTGTCACACTTGCTAGGAAATAAGATTTAAATTTTTTTTTTCCCTTAGCAGAAAATCAGCCTACAGGTCAGTGTACTTCCAAAGGTTAGACATAGCCTATTCACTCCACCAGACCCAAAAACATGACAAAGAAAGGCTGGTGACCACTCATGCAGCTCTTATCTATTCCCTGTTTCCTCAAGTTGGCTGGGCCATCATTGTAAATAAGCCCCTGGACTTTGTGTCACCTCCACCTCATTGTAGATTGCAAGCTCTTATGAGCAGGGCTGTCATTATTTCGCTTTATTTATTGTATTTTCTGATAACTGTTAATTATGACTGTTTGTATATGAACCTCTGAATTGTAAAGAGCGGCAGAATATGATGGCGCTATATAAATAAAGATTGTTGTTGTTGTTGTTACAAAGTTAGGGGGGGACAAAGTTACCAAGAAGAGGCCCAAGATTGGGCACATTACTACATAATGAAGGGGAGGGGGTCAAAACATATCTTTATAAGATCTAAAATACTACAAGGGACCATAAAGCTTTTTAACTTGCAGGGTTCCCAGGTCCAGATTTTGCATTGGGGCCTATTGGACTCTGCAATGCATCTGTGCACAGCAAGCTGTCAATCACAGTGCCATGGGGTACTTCTAGCTACCATTCACAGTGCTGTCCCGCCTCTATGAGTGAACGCCAGGAGTTCCCAGAAGGAGTAAACCTCATTTTCTCCAAGTAGTCGCTCTTCCAGTATGGCAACCAACCAGGTTAGTGACACTTTTTTCATTTACATTATCCCTACATCTGTCGATTACTAGTGTTTGAGTTATACACAGGAAAGAGAGGATGGCGGCACTCGTGTTTCCTGGTTGCAAACCGCGGTTTGCAACCTGGAAACACGAGTGCCGCCATCCTCTCTTTCCTATGGATTACAGTCTGTACAGCTGGGTCTGAGCACCACGTGCCT
The DNA here is from genome assembly GCA_033576535.1 of Allobates femoralis. Taxonomy (NCBI): domain Eukaryota; kingdom Metazoa; phylum Chordata; class Amphibia; order Anura; family Aromobatidae; genus Allobates; species Allobates femoralis. The sequence goes on from JARQOC010000006.1 coordinate 47,942,624, forward strand.
GGACACCATTCTGCTTAAGTGAAGGATTAAATACAGGTCAGTGCCCGGTTTCACATCTTTATGACTACTAATGTTTGAGTTAATAGTGTTTGAGGACATGACAGGTTGCCTTAAAGTTGTACTTTAAGTTTAAAACTCTTTTATTGCTATCAAAATAATTGTCAGTGGGTTTTTTGGGACCAGATATACAATAGTTTAATTGGAATTGCACTTGCCCAATTGATATAGCACTTGCCATGCTTAAACCAAGTACATGCTGTCATCTCCGCAGTATTATGCCCAATATACCAGCTGCTCCTCAATGTGATGTTCAGTGTAAGGTAATGAGATCCTGTTGGAAGTATTTGCCATTCACTTCCTCCCAGCAGTTGGCACCATTTTAATACAAATGATCATCATGTAATAACAATACTGATGCATTTCCGGCATAGATCCCATTTGCCAGCCGCATCTGTATTTGTTTGCTGTTCAAATGTACGTCCTCCAAAACCCCAGGTGACCAAGAGAAAAGCAACAAGATATCCCAGCAATGTGAAATTCAATTTAACTAAGATGAGGATGTAATGGTGCAAAGTTGGTCATATGGCACAACCCACTGTGATATCGTAACAAGTAGCTTTGAAGGTAAAGACACTGGGTCATCCTAATAGAAAGAGTTATGAACATGTGCCAACAATGAAGTCTTAAATATAGCAAATTTAGCTCATCTACGAGTTATCGATAATAGGATCAATATCCTAAACAGAGACAGTGAAATTCAATTGCTCCATTAATCAAAGCAAAAGCAACGTCTAACCCTGAATAATCCCTTGGACATGTTGGCACATTTCTTTTTACAACCTCATATATTTAAACTTGGAAGAAAATCTAGATTTCATTGTAGAAGTTGCACGTTTACCACCAAAGACATTAACAAGGTGAAACTGGATCAATGCTTTATGAGACAGTGGCTGCATTGCATCACTTGGGGTCCTGGGAAAAATTCCCACCAAAGAGATCATCTGCAAGGTGCTTGGATGTTAACCTTCCTAGCGGTATTTCCGAGCCTGACTCGGGGTTAACATTCACTGCCAGAAGCGGTAACCCCGAGTCAAGCTCGGGCTTACCCGCAGTCACGACAGATGCGGTGAAAAAAACGCATCTGCCGCGATTGCCGCATAGCCGCCGCACTTGCGGCGCGGTTGCGGTAATCGCCAAAGTAAGTATAGGGGGACTTGCGGCAAGTGCGGTTTTGCACTTGCGGCTGGTGCGGCCGTGAAAAAAAACGCATCTGCCGCGATTGCCGCATAGCCGCCGCACTTGCGGCGCGGTTGCGGTAATCGCCATAGTAAGTATAGGGGGACTTGCGGCAGGTGCGGCAAGTGCGGTTTTGCACTTGCGGCAGGTGCGGCGGGGAAAAAACCGCGGCTGACCGTGTTTTTTTTCGCAGCCGCACCTGCCGCAAGTGCAAAACCGCACTTGCCGCACCTGCCGCAAGTCCCCCTATACTTACTATGGCGATTACCGCAACCGCGCCGCAAGTGCGGCGGTTATGCGGCGGCTGTGCGGCAATCGCGGCAGATTGTTTTTTTTTCACCGCATCTGCCGCAATTTAAAAAGAACGCTAGTGTGAAAGTACCCTTAGTACAAAATTCCAGACATAATCATACCGCCAGGTATAAGATTATTGATTATTGAATAAAATTATATTATTTATTTAATTATAATTCATGATTTTATGTTTCAAACTTTATCACATCTGAGAGGTCTACTAGAGTCTTCTTTGATCAGGTAATTACTAAGAATTGCAGGCCGACAGTACATAACACCAAATTTCCATGCAAAAAAATGGTACCGCTTTTAGCACAACATTCCTGACATAATCGTACCGCTAGGGAGGTTAATAAATGTTCAGTGGCCAGCACACCAGTAGCCAGGCTCAGGCATCGGCCATACAATAGAAGAAATTCACAGACGTTCGGTTTAGACACATTGTCTTCTTTATTTCAAAATAAAGTTGCATATAAAAGACACACATGAGCTACATGACTAATGTTATCAACGTGTTTTGGGTATGGGGACCTTTAACCCCTTCATGACCCGGGAATTTTTCGTTTTTGATTTTCGTTTTTTGCTCCCCTGCTTCCAAGAGCCATAACTTTTTTATTTTTCCGTCAATATAGACATATGATGGCTTGTTTTTTGCGGGACGAGTTGTACTTTCATATGTAATCATTTATTTTACCATACAGTGTACAGGGAAATTGCAAAAAAATACTAAATTACAAAAAAAGTGCAATGACACGTTTGTTTTTTGGGTATTTTAGTCGCCATGTTCACTATATGGTAAAACCGATGAGAAGGGGTGATGCTTCACTTCGGTACGAGTTCGTAGACACCCAACATGTATACCTTTACTGGTATCTACGGTAGGTGGTGAAAAAAAATTCAGAAGTTTGTAAAAAAAAAAAAAAAACGGACCTTTTGCGCTTTGTTCTGTGACCCGTAGCATTCTTATTTTTCAGGATCTGGGGCTGGGTGACAGCTTATTTTTTGAGTCTTGAGCTGACGTTTCTAATGACACCATTTTTGGGGGGATCCGCAGTTTTGATCACCCGTTATTGCATTTTATAGCAATATTGCAGCGACCAAAAAAACGGAATTTTGGCGTTTGGACCATTTTTTCCGTTACGGAGTTTACGGCTCTCACTAACGGATTTAATATGATGATAGATCGGGCGATTCTGAACGCGGCGATACCAAACGTGTATTTTTTTCTTTTTAATACTTTTATTGTGATTGGGGGTAAAGGGGGGTGATTTGAACTTCTATATATTTTTTTTTTACAGGTTTTTAAAAACTTTATTTTCTACCTCATTCTTATTTTCACACTGCCTCTTTAAGAGGCACCTTGCTTCACAGTCCGATCGCTTCCGGGAGATACAGATGAGCTGCAGCTCATCTGTATCTCCCAGAATCGCAGACCTATTGTGGTTGGCAGCGCCTGCCAACCACAACAAGAAACTGCTCTGTGACAGCATCCGGGATCTAGCAAGGACCCGGGCTGTCACATGAGCGCTGGAGATCCCGCGATAGTATCATTAGCCTGATGAAAAGGCCATAGTGTCTCGAAAGCCTGCTTTGCTTTTTCTTACCATCTTTTCAGTTCGCCATTAAAAGGTATCAACCACTGAGGACTCTCAGATTCCAATATTTTTCCATCTACTGACTAACACGGTACAAACATTGTTTTACCTTATCAAACAATAGTCAAACACTTAACTTTATTGTTCACAATACCTCATGGCAATATGTATCTGGCACAAGCCTCACCTTTTCTTAGAGACCTTGCCTCTCAAGGCATCTCTTCTTCTCTGAACCGGATTCTGCTCCCAAGGATCAATCCTATCATTCTTTCACTCCTTAGATAATGTCCAGTAGGTAACTTTACCACATGACACACTTTAGCCCTATCGAGCTCTCAGCTGGACTCAGATAGTAGGACAATCATCCAACTTCAGGTTCTCACCTTCTAAAAATTAGGACAACTTATATGCAGTATAGCACAACAACATTCATCTATGTATAATGTAGGTTGCAGAATCGACAGCAGATTATAGTGTAATGTGAATAGTCTCTAATAACAGTTTTTGATGCTTAGAGCAAACAATGGGCAAACCAGCACCCCACAGAACCAGCAAGTGCATGGTATATGTCACTTGGAATCCAAGGGGATGTAATAACAGAAGAATCTGGATAGTGGCAATCTCCAAACCAACAGCAATGGAACACATTACAGTCTCAATACTCAGGCACAGGGATGGATCTGAGGAACTTCAAATCACTTGTAAAACCCAACATGTGGCACAACAAAAGGTGGTGGCCATAGGGGAAGGGACCAGAGCTCATACCTGAAACAAACTGAATTTTTAAAATATAACTAAGATGTAAGTAGCAGAATCGACAGAAGATTGTAGTGTAATATGAGCAGTCTCCAATAACATTTTGTGATGCTTACAGCAAACATGGGCTAACCAGCAGGTCACAGACACAGCAAATGCACGGCATAGAAAGCACTGGAGTCTGTGGAGATGATAATAACAGAAGAAACTGGATGGTTTAAATCTCCAAACCAATCGCAAAACACATTACAGTCTCAATACTCAGACACAGGGGAGTGTCTGAGGAACGTCGGATAACTTGTAAAACCCAACATGTGGGCCAACAAAAGGCGGTGGCCTTGGGGGAAGGGACAAGAGCTTATTCCTGAAACAAACTGAATTTCTAAAGCATAACTAAGGCTTTCTTCACACCACGTTTTTTGCCATTCTGTTCTGTCCATTTTGACAAGGACAGAACAGGATCCGTTTTTGCCTTCCATGATCCCTATGGTGTCGGATTGGCCATAAAAGGTCATCCGGTTTTGTGTATTCGGAGCAGGATTCGTTTGTGTCCTGTTTTTTACATCCCCAAAATCAGAGACTGCAACGTTTTGAGCTCTGGTGAAAACACAGGACACAAACGGACAGTCCTGGATCCGGAGCTGTCCGGTTTTCATAACATGTTGGTCTATGGAACCGGATCCTGAAAAAAAATGGATCCGGGAAATGCTTCCGGTTTAGTGAATTCCGCATTGTCAGAAGCAAATTTTCACTTTCTGACACCTGGCTGCTCCCTCACTGCCAGCCCTGTACTGCCCTATTCTAACCTGTGCCTCCCCACTCCTATCTGCAAGCCACCAGAGAACAGCACAGACAGAATATCTCTGAATATCTTCTCACCCCCTGCTGCTCTGCTGCTTTTAACCCATTCACTCCCAGCAATTAACCCTTTGATTCCCTGCTTTTCTCCCTATCTCTCTATTACCTTTGTTACCCCATCTATGTGTCAACTCTCTTGCATTGCTTTCTGTGTTAACTCTTTTTGTTCTGTCTTTCTCTGTCTTCTCCTTTTCCCCCCTCTCCCCTCTCTGCTACATTGCAGCTCAGGAACAACAGCTCTTCTTAGCCCTCCTCACAAAAACGAATCCTACAAAAAACAGGATCCGGTGTCAAAGTTGCCATCCAGTTCAGCGAATCCGTTCCTGTCCGTGTGGTCCTGCAAAAACAGATCCACGGACAGGAACAAACCATAGTGTGAAGCCAGCCTTAGATTTAGGCAGCAGAATTGACAGCTGTTTGCAATGTAATGTGAGCTTTGTCCAATAACATTTTGTGATGCTTACAGCAAATAGTGGGCTAACCAGCAGGCCACAAAACCAACAAATTCATGTTATAATAATCACTTGTCTGAGGGGATTAGAACAACAAAAGAAACTGGATGGTGTAAATCTCCAGACCAACAGTAAATGAACACATTATAGTTTCAATAATCAGGCACAGTGGTGTGTCTGAGTAGGTAACTTCAGATAACTTGTAAAATGCAATATTGGGCTAAACAAAAGGTGGTGGCCATAGGGGAAGGGCCAAAGCTCATAATTGAAACATTTGTTTAACAGAAAATATATTTTAACTTGACTACATTTGTAAAAATGATTCACTAGGGAATAGTGTCAGACAGTATTTTATTATTCAATTTTATGTCTCTTCTAGGAATAGAAATTCTGTATCAAGACTGTCAAGGCATGTTGAAAGATTTAGTTTTGGAAAAGCTGGCGAGACACATGTAGGAGACCTCTGCTGTGAAATACTCATCAGAAGTCAGCTTACAGTGATAAAAATAATACTGTCCACAGTTCTGAACAACGACTACTCGAGCAGCCAACATCCTGTCAGAAGTGAGAGTTTAATAGTGATGAATTACAAGTAGCCAAAAATATTACCCATTATTTTATTGAAAAAAAAAGAAAAAATTATTTGGAGCATATACGTAAGTTGGTATAGGTGACAATAGGTGAGTGTTCACTCAGTGGCTATTTTAACACAAAACACCCAAAAGAAAAACACAAAATGAGCATATACTATGTAATAAAATAAATAATAGTAGTAACATTTAAATAACATAGGGCACATGCTTAATACTGTTTGATCAAAAAGCGTAAAAGCCATCCCAGCGCGACAAGGTCTACTCATTGAACGGTCCTATCTAGTATTAAAACCTAACCATGTGTCAATGACATCAGTATGAATAAGTATGAAGTGTTTTGATGGTCAAATCGGGCACCAGGTATCAGCAAAGGGAAGGTTGCTTTAAATAATTCTTCTTTATTCCTATTAAAGCCTAGCAGACATAACGCTTTTCGGCAGTTTATTGCCTTTATCAGGTGACCATGATCCCAAGCGGTAAACTGCCAAAAAGGTTGTGATGTCTGCAAGATTTTAATAAGAATTATTTAAAGCTTCCCTTTGCTGATATCTTGTGCCCAATTTGACCACCAATACACTTCTTCTACATGTGTGCTATTCCTCCTGAGGATTAGGTGGCTGGCACTGCTTAGGTCCATCATCTAAACTTCAACTCACAGGACCTGCTTGAGGACCTGCGGTGACATGACAGGCCACATGACCCATGAGGCTCCTGCTTCTCTGAGCGGTGCAAACATGTGGTGCACGACACCGGAGGCCTTCATCTGTGGTTGTGCAAGCCGTGCACAACCCACTAAGGTTGCTGCCAATTGTAAATTTGATTTCCCCAGTGGATCACTGGGTACAACCCAGGAGTGCCCCTTTCTCTCTTCTGTTTTTTATGTCCAAGTGAATCAGGGCAGAGAGACACTGTGCTCCGACTGCAAGAATCTTTCCATTGGAAACTATTTAACTGAAGTGTCTAGCATATAAGCATTAGCATGTTTTTTGGTACTCTGTACAGTTGGGGCCATGGTCCCTCCCCCTTAAGGCCCTGTTACACGGCACAACATTGTTAACGATGTTGCTGATACGTCACGGATTTGGAGGCCTTGCAGCAACATCGTTAGTACTCTGCCAAGTTGTAACGATAAATCATTGGGTCGTTGATCGCAGGTTTGAGAACATGTTCTCAAGCCACACAATCAACGATCAGCCAACCTGGTATATCGTTGTGTGTGACACCACGATAACGATGTAGTTTACGACCTCGCCCATTCACAGCAATGAGCAGGGATCGTTTGCGGGGTTTGCGAACGATACCTGCTCACAACATCTCAGTGAGTTGTCCATGATATCTAGATGTGTGACATCTCACCAACGATGTCAAAATGATGTCAGAAGTGACCGCACACCCACGAGATCATTGCGGACATCGTCCCAACATCGTGTCGTGTAACGGTACATTCAGTTGGACATAACAATTAAATAGCATCCTTGGACAGGTTGGGCATTGTCCTTCTCTGGACTTATTCACACTTATGTCACTGGCACAAGATTAGGTTTTAATATTAGAGTAGGACCATCCTAATGGACACACCTTGCCCTGGTGGGATGGCTTTCACGCTTTTTCATCAAACCTTATGTTATTTAAATGTACTATTAATATTTAGTTATTTACTTTATTATAGGTTATAGGCTCATTTTGAATATTCCGTTTCGGCATTATTTTTTAGAGGCTATTACATGTCTGTAGAGATCCTTTTTATTCAAAAAAACAGTGGGAAGCTGCACACGGTTGATTTCACTACACAATATTGGGTAAAAAAAATTGTTGAGAAGTGTCCCTAGTGGTAGAGTAAATTACGCATTTTTCTTGCCAACGTTAGGGTCAAAACCTCCAGTTTGTGGATCTCAGAATGCAGAGTGGGATCCAAATCCCTATAAGACATCCCCTTGCAGTCAAAGAGTAGGATATAATGTGTTATTGTGAGTAAAGAAGATCAAATCTGTTGAGATTCAAATTTGCAGCTGGGTTATTTTTTTCCCAAAAAGTTAATTCTCTGTGAATTTCAAATACAGTGTAACCCTGATTTACGAGAATAATCCGCTCTGGGAATGTACTTGTAAATCAAATCGCTTGTATATCAAAGCAAATTTTCTCTTAAGAAATAAATGAAACACAGACAATTTGTTCCAAAACCCAAAAATATCTATTGTATTCATATACATTAACTTATAGAACTGTAGAATTATTACAGTAATACAAAATACTGCAGCCCCCATAATCCCCATGTAGCCCCCAATTTAACCCATCATCCCCATGCAGCCCCCAATATCTCCATCATAACCATGCAACCCCCATCATCTTGATGCATCCCCCAATCCAACACCCTGAATCCCCAATTATCCCACTGCAGCCCCATGCCACCACCAATATCCCCATTAAAACACACACGTACACTCTCTCTCACACACACTCTCTCTCTCACACTCTCACTTTCACACACTCTCACACACTGTCACAGATCAGCTACTGCACTGCACCTCTGTATTCCGGCCACCAGGCACCGCACTGATCTCTCTCAGCTACTGTACTCGTATGAGAAGTCGCCGGCCGATCAGCCAACAGCTCCTGGCATCTGATTGGCCGGCAGCTCACGTACTTGTACGGTGGCTGAGAGAGCTCAAAGCAGCAGGCAGACAGCAGCGCTCTGAGCTCTCTCTGCTGCTGTACAAGTACGGGAAGCCACCAGCAGCAGAGAGACCTCAGAGCACTGCCGGACTACTGTAATACAGCGGCGAACAATGGCAGCAGGTAGATGGCCAGTACTGTAGATACTGTACCTCAGTATTATCAGTATACAGTAGTCAGCATTACCCATGAACAGTATATGCGCAGTGCCGGCAGGCCAGATTCTCATAATCCAAATCAGTGCTCATTAAGCAAGGTAGAATTTTTCATAAATGGTAGCTCGTCTTTCAAAATGATCGCAAATATGGTTACTCGCAAATCAAGGTGCCACTGTATTTCAAAACCTAAAGTTGCCTGGAAAAAAAACATGTGCTGTTGTAGCTGTTCTTCATTGTTTTCTTATCATATACACTATATCTTATAATTATTTAATGTTTTATATCTTTCTCTTCCTGAGCAGCCCTTATAAGCAGCATCACTGATGACTCTTTGTTTCAAAGACGAGGCGGAGGCTGTGACAGTAACCGCAGCCTCTGCCGCCTGCTCTGATGACACTTTGTTTGAGCACCAAGCACGCACTGGGATTCCCAAACGAAGCATCATAAGAGAGGCAGTAGGGGAGAGTGGGGATCAATAGTAGTTAGACAGTGCAGTGAGGGAATGGTAGGAAATTTTTAATAGAGCCTTCTTAGAAATGTCTTTAAATTGCAGAAATAAATAGATCTGGATTTAGATTGACATTTCTTCAGCCTTCGGACCAACCCTTTAATGCTATTAGAGCAGTGCTTGTTCAGTTAATATTGCAAAATGTCCTAAGTCAGTGCAGTTAATTGTATCAGACCTGTCAGTGCAAGTTGAACTATAGTTTTGCAACAGATGTAAAGCCGCAGGCTGACGATTACTGGTGTATGGTATGAGACAGAAAACCCAGATCTGTAGTAGTAAAATGCTGTCCATAGTCCTGAAACAGATCATCTATTAATGAAGACGTAGGAAGGACAATGAAGAGAACAAAACTGGCTCGAATCGCTGCGCAGAATGTAAAGAGATCGCTCCTCTCCCTCATCTTTTTATAGATTAAGAGTTTTTGTAACCGTCTCTGCTTAACTTAAAAGAGTATCGACTGTTAAGACTACAATCAGAGGGAACAGTTATAAAAGCCGATGGTCGCGGTGACCTTGTGAATATTGACTCATGTCATAATTAGGGTGACTAGTTCAGTTGAGGCAGTACCTTTAATCTAAACTTTACATCCAACAAGAATTGAATTCATGGATTTTCACTCAATGGTTTTCGTTTTCTGCTCCAAGTGCATTCCGTTTAAATAGGATCTAAAGTATAAGTTTCTATCAAACTTTCCAACATCAGTAATTTCATGTAAAAATATGCAACTGCTGATTTGTAGATCATAAATTAAACTATACTGTAGTTTTGCAGTAGTAAGTTCTTGATTGCCAATGAAAAGTCTTGCAATTGCTACATTTTTCAAGTTTTAATTTATAAATAACATGGCACCTGGAGCAGCGTGGAACAGCAGAACTGGATATGCTAGACAGCACCAGAAGCAGCATGGAAAAGTAGAACTGGATATGCTACACAGCACCTAGAGCAGCATGGAGCAGCAGAACTTGATATGCCAGAAAGCACCAGAAGCAGCATGGAACAACAGAACTGGATATGCTAGAAAGCACCTGGAGCAGCGTGGAACAGCAGAACTGGATATGCTATAGAGCACCTGGAGCAAAGTGGAAAATCAGAACTGGATATGCTAGAAAGTACCTGGAGCAGAGTGGAAAATCAGAACTGGATATGCTAGAAAGCACCTGGAGCAGAACGGAAAATCAGAACTGGATATGCTAGAAAGCACCTGGAGCAGCGTGGAACAGCAGAACTGGATATGCTACAAAGCACCTGGAGAAGAGTGGAAAATCAGAACTGGATATGCTACAAAGCACCTGTAGTAGCATCGAACAGCAGAACTGAATATGCTAGAAAGCACCTGGAGCAGCATGGGACAGCAGAACTGGATATAACTAGACAGCACCTGGAGCAGCATCGAACAGCAGAACTGGATATGCTAGAGAGCACATGGAGCAGCGTGGAACAGCATAACTGGATATGCTAGACAGCAGCAAGAGCAGCATTGGACAGCATAACTGAATCTGCTAGACAGCACCTGGAGCAACATGGAAAAGCAGAACTGAATATGCTAGAAAGCACCAGAAGCAGCATGGAAGAGTAGAACTGGATATGCTACACAGCACCTAGAGCAGCATGGAGCAGCAGAACTTGATATGCCAGAAAGCACCAGAAGCAGCATGGAACAACAGAACTGGATATGCTAGAAAGCACCTGGAGCAGCGTGGAACAGCAGAACTGGATATGCTATAGAGCACCTGGAGCAGAGTGGATAATCAGAACTGGATATGCTAGAAAGCACCTGGAGCAGAACGGAAAATCAGAACTGGATATGCTAGAAAGCACCTGGAGCAGCGTGGAACAGCAGAACTGGATATGCTACAAAGCACCTGGAGAAGAGTGGAAAATCAGAACTGGATATGCTAGAAAGCACCTGTAGTAGCATCGAACAGCAGAACTGAATATGCTAGAAAGCACCTGGAGCAGCATGGGACAGCAGAACTGGATATAACTAGACAGCACCTGGAGCAGCATCAAACAGCAGAACTGGATATGCTAGATAGCGCATGGAGCAGCGTGGAACAGCAGAACTGGATATACTAGAAAGCACCTGGAGAAGCATAGAACAGCAGAACTGGACATGCTAGACAGCACCTTGAGCAGCATGGAGAAGCAGAACTGGATATACTGTACAATACCTAGCATTTGTTCTTGGGTTTTCTCCAGTATCTGGTCTTGGATCTCCTCTCGATTATGGTCATGGTGTCTCCTCCAGATCTGGTCTCCGATCTCCCCTATGATCTGGTCACAGGTCTTCTCTAGGATCTGGCTATGGGTTTTCATTCAGATTGTTTACAAGACTTCTCTTTAATCTGGTCAACAGTCTTCTCTTGGATCTGGTCAAGGGTTTTCTCGAGGATCTCCACTATGCCTGTTCTGCTTCCGGTCAAAACACCAAATCCATCCCTCTCTCAGGCTTTTACAATCCTTAACTACACCACAGCTGTCCTGTCCTGGTGTCTCCTCCAATATTCTCCATAGGGGATAAATACTTTGCTCTTCGGGTCCTATTATTGTCATTCTTCTAAATGTTTCCATTCTATACACTTTTGGTCAGCAGAAGGCGATGTTCACTTGAAGACACTCAGTTTAGCACTCTGTTAATGTGAGGTCAAACGAAGAAGCAGAATCACCGGCTGGAGCGGTGCTTGACCACTCTGAACTGGTAGAAATCGGCAGAACAAGCAAGTAGTTACCAACAACCTGCCTATAAAATTCTAGTCCAATAGCACAAAAATAAGAAAGTCAAGGACAGCCTCTTTTAATGATAAGATTAATAATCTCTCTTTTTTGGAGAACAGAGTGTATTTTTAATAATAGTTAAATTGCAAAGTTACTTGGTTTACAAGCAATTTAAATTTTACCCATGTAAGAAAATGGAACACCCCTTTAAGGTATTTTGCAATTATTTTATGAAATTTTATTTATGTATTTTTTTTCTATTCTGGAAGACCTCATTAAGTCATATGTTTTATCTCGATATTAGTAGATAACTATAGAATGGCATACTGTACATACAATTATTATAAGGATACCTCTGGTAGACCTGGCTTTTGGTAACTTCTTCACTAACTAGTAATAAATTTCACAGACCTCCTCTCTCACAATGTTATATAAAGGAAAGGAACTGCCGAGCAGTTTGCCCTGGCTCTCCTCCATGACTGTATACAACAGCCTTGGCTTCGTAATTGCTTTTTAGTCAGACTTGATGGATTTGTGTGAGCGTCTAATTTTGTATGTTCCTTTTTTTCTTGGCATAACATTGCCATCACTGTGGAAAAAAAAAGTTTTACCTTAAACAACTTAATCAGTTCTGTCTGTAAAAACAACTTCTCACCATATTTAACCGTATTACAGAGAACTTAACTATATTTGATACTCAAGCCAGAATATGTTTTATACAGCATATAAGGAGACCAACCAACCAAACGAATGGGATCAAAAAGAGCAGATAGGGTCGTATCTGGGAGAATGAGTATGTCAAATATAAAGGTATCAAGCTCACGCTCAGTGGTTGTGAGGAGTCACAACCACCATATAAACATTTCACAGCCGCAGCAGTCCCCAGCAGGAGTATAAGAACCATCGGTGGTTGAAAGGGTTGATGATTGGGCTGCCAGACTTCAAAGGACTTCAGAGTTCGGAAGTCATCAAAGGTTGAAACAGAGTTGTGGTTTATTTGTTAACGCGTTTCAAGGCTCCCAGGCCCCTTCTTCAGGATGAACCAGCATACTGGTTTGTCCTGACAAAGGGGCCTGTTAGCCTAGAAATGCATTGACAAATAAACCACAACTCTGTTTCAACCTTTGATGACTTCTGAACTCTGATGTCCTTTGAAGTCTGGCAGCCCAATCATCAACCCTTTCAACCACCGATGGTTCTTATATAGCATATAGAGATGATGGTATGGCTGATCCTTGGATGGATTGTTCCACCACAGGTTTCTCAACTGGGTTAGGTCCCCAAGGTTCCAGGAGAAGGAAACCTTTTGTGGATTGACTTTGGAGCCAATTCCTTGCCACTAGCATTTCTCATAGGATGAATCACAAATGACCTATCAAGTTTTATTGATGATGTGTCCTGTTTGCACAATGATAGTTACAAAGTTTACTACTATGACCTAAAAAGTGATTGTGCACATTTTGCAGTGTTGGATGGTTGACGCTTGGAATTATTTCCTTTGGTGTTCCCAAGGTAATCTACTTTGACATTGAGCTGGTAGATAAGTTTTGAATGATTATGGTGGTATTGCATGGAAACCAAACAGTTAGATTAGTGGGTTACCCCTCGCCCTTTTAAAGGGAAGCAAACACCAGGATTTAGTGCTATGCAGCAGGTGATTGAGGGGTGCAGCATGACATCACTATTTGTTTTTGTTATTGCTCCCCTGTGGGCTTATCTTTCGGCTGTAAGCTGAACCTCCCTTCACTCTCAGTAAAAGTAAAATGAAAAAGTGGATGAAAAGGAAGGAGGGTGTTCAGCTTACAGCCAAAAGACAATCCCACAGGGGAGTAATAAAAAAACCTTAATAGTGATGTCATGCTGCACACATCAATCACCTGCTGCATAGCACTAAATCCTGGTGGTTCATTCCCTTTAAGTTAAAATTATCCCTGAATAGTCTAAAATAAGTCATCTATACTCACGAACTGTTACCCATTTGGCCCAGATAGTCTACAAGTCTTCTAACCTCTTCTTAAGATGAGGATGGGCATGTGACAGTTTCAACCAGTTAGTAGCCATATCAGCTAACCATGTGTCACTCCTGCTGCTTCCAGTGATTGTCTGCAGTGGTTACACATTTTTATGAGCAGAACTAGATATAAAAACTAGCTCGGCACATCCAGTTCGGATAGTACAGACATATTTGACAGCTACAACTATTGGTCGCAGTGGTGACATATAATGTTCCCACTTTCACTAAAATTTTCACCTGACCTTGCTATATCAAATACAGAAGTCTTATGTACTGTATGTACAATACCAGCATGTTAGTGCTTGTTTGAGCAAAGAGTAGAACAACACTTCTACATCAATACTTTTTGCACAGTTCTCCAAATAGTGACTTTGGTCCACTGAATACTGTTCCTAAGAGGTTTGGCTATAAAATATATACCTGTTCACTTCTGGCATCCAAGATTCCCTGCCATTATTTATTAATCCTTGAAGCTGGGGTTGTACTTATATAGTTATTATCATTATTATTATTTATTTATTTATTTATTTATTTAGCGCCATTAGTTCCCATGGCGCTTTTCATGATAGAGGGTAGACGAGGACAAGTTCAATATATTCATGAAGTTCATATAAACAGGAACCGGAGGCAGTGGAACCCTGTCCTCAAGGGCTCGCAGTCTATGGGGGACTGGAGGGGATACAGTAGGAGGATGTAGTGCCAAGTCATGAGACAGTGCGGTGGAATGGGTCTCATTGCAGATTGTAGGCCTACCGGAAGAGGTGGGTCTTCAGGTGTCTTTTGAAGGATCCCAGGGCAGGCGAGTGCCTGATGTGTTGGGGAAGAGAGTTCAAGAGGACAGCGGATGCACAGGGGAAATCCTGTATCTGGTTGTGAGAGGAGGAAATGAGAGGGGAGTAGAGTAGGAGCTCTTGGGAGGATCACAGGTTACGTGAAGGTAGGTTATGGGAGACCATCTCAGAGGTGTATGGAGGGGACAGATTATGGAATGTTAAGGTTAGGATTTTGAAGTGGGATCTCTGAGGGGTAGGGAACCAATGGAGGGCTTGACAGAGGGGAGAGACCAAGGAGTAGCGGGAAGACAGGTGAATGAGTCTGGCAGCAAGGTTCTGGATAGATTGGAGCGGTGCGAGAGAGGTAGCAGGGAGGCCAGTTAGCAGGTTCATTGCCTAAAAAATAGGAATGTTTTAGTCCCTTTCCATGGAAAGGTATTTTTATATGTTTTATTCTCCAGTTTGGCCGGGCTTGTACCCTGACTTTGATCATTGTCTGCAGCGTGTTCTGACATTAAATAGTGTAAATATGCTATTTAGATCTTTACATATCAAATTTTGGTATCCATCATCTGCCAAAAAAAAACTGATCTGAAGCAAAAATTAGGATACATGCAGATTGGAAGCATGTTCACGCTATCCACTAAAACGGCCAAAACCTAAGAAAACACTGTATTAAACAATACTCTGCCATAAATAAATAAGTTAAAAGTCAGTGCTATAAATAACATGCTACTTTTAATATACATTTTTGCAAAAAGGTAAAAAGCCATCCCACAACGTTAAGGTGTATCCATTTCAGGACTATCTCTTACTAATCTACAACCTTTTCATTTGTCAAAACCGACCTCATTGTGAACAGTTACCTGGGTCCCAAAATGTTGCTAAAGACCCTTACTCTGATGTGCTGTTCTGGGAAACCAAGAAGTCCAGATTCAGATCCCTGCACATAGGTTAAAGGGCAAAACCAAAGGCCCTCACGCCTTAGTTTAGCCCAAGCCAAACTGCTACAATACAATTGGTTCAAGACTTCTAGGAAATTTCTACGTGGAAAGGAACCAATACCCAAAAGAATAACTAATTGCACGCTGCTATTAAACAGACTGATGGGAGTTTTTAGATAGGTAATTCCTTTACTTTAGATACAGTACAAGTACCTGGGCAACTCTTAATAACCAATGATTGGGACTTGACCAAACAGTCATAGTGAAAAAGAGTCACATGGATCGGGGGGAATAGTGGCATAAATTTTGGCTTAAAAAGTTAAAACATTTTGGGCATTCTAATTATAAGGGGTAAGGGGTGCAAGTAGATGAAAGGGTTAAAAACTACACCACTATGGAAGGAAAATCGAGTCCATATTGATAAGGATTGTGATTTTTATTTGTCAATGCTTTTCAGAGATAGTGCTCCTTCTTCAGGACCAAAATCTCATGTGATTTACAGAGATAATGCTCCTTCTTCAGGACCAAAAGCACATGTGATTTGCAGAGATAGTGCTCCTTCTTCAGGACCAAAATCACATGTAATTTACAGAGATAGTTCTCCTTCTTCAGGACCAAAATCACATGTGATTTACAGAGATAGTTCTCTTTCTTCAGGACCAAAATCACATGTGATTTACAGAGATAGTTCTCCTTCTTCAGGACCAAAATCACATGTGATTTACAGAGATAGTTCTCTTTCTTCAGGACCAAAATCACATGTGATTTACAGAGATAGTTCTCCTTCTTCAGGACCAAAATCACATGTGATTTACAGAGAGAATTCTCCTTCTTCACGACCAAAATCACATGTGATTTTGGTCCAGAAGAAGGAGAACCATCTCTGAAACGCGTTGACAAAAAAAGATCAGTTTGAACTCGACTTCACTTCCACGGTGGTGCGGTTTAACCCTTTCACCTACCTGCACCTCTTGTGTCTGTGGCAGCCGTTATCACACGTCTATATGGTAGTTGTGACTGTTTACAACTACTAAAGCTGAACCTTCCCGACGTTTTTAAGATCTACTATTGTACTCGGATAATACCCCATCTGTGCTTTTTGTCTTGCTTATTTTATTTTTAATAATAATCGGTCACGATATGAGGTAACAAGGTATGATAAAATGAGCGCTAGGGACAGAAACAGGCACTTGGCTCTTATCGATTATTACCTTTCAAATTTATTGTGAACGGTAGAAGTTATGGGTCTCCTCGCCACAACATGTTTCGACACTGAAGGTGTCTTTCTCAAGTGGATCCACTTGAGAAAGACACCTTCAGTGTCGAAACATGTTGTGGCGAGGAGACCCATAACTTCAACTGTTCACAATAAATTTGAAAGATAATAATCGATAAGAGCCAAGTGCCTGTTTCTGTCCCTAGCGCTCATTTTATCATACCTTGTTACCTCATATCGTGCTCAATTTCCTCCCATTGGGGAGTGTGGGTTGAGAGCAGCTCTGGGACAGGACTTGGTCAGCACAGAGGATCTGCCCTTCTCTGGACTCGAGATCTCTGGGAGAGACGTTATAGTTCCATAAAGAAAAAGCTTCTCTACACATAGCAACGGATTTATGCCTGCTGTTAAATCTCACCGAAAATCATTAACCTAGTTGTGCAGGGGGCGCAACTAGAAAAGGTGAGTGAAATATTAATATAACCCCTTGCTTCGGCTAAATTTGCACAGTGTGGCGCAACAATTTTCTTGTTTTATTCTAATAATAATCGGTGAAATTCTTCATATTTTTTTGCTAGTCTAAATTGTTGATAATCTCATGGTGACAGATGAAACATTGTAATCACAATTCAGGTAAATGAGGTAACTCTGTACATTATGAAATATTAACATAATGTAGATAATATGGCAGCCAGAGTGATGCAAACATATTGAACTACTTATCACAAATGCATTTTTTTAGATAGAATATATAAGAAAACCCACTCTAGTAATATCACAGAAATGTCAGACAGGAGTTTGCTCTCAAATCCTAATGGAAAAGTAAAATAGAGGTTGAAGAATACAAGGACGAGATTTTAAAAGCAATAACTTTTAATGCTACTTTAACTTTTCTTTTAGAGTATACTTTAAGGTTATGGTCACCTTTGTGAATCTAACCGTTCAATTAAGATGGCATTTGAGAGATTTGTATAAAAGAACCTCTATATTGTACACCTCACCATATAAGCCTATAACGATGATGTTGTGCTCCCAGCAGCCGAGGTCCAGGGTTACCTTATCTGATCCGCTCTCTCAGTGGCTAGATATGTGTGTAGAGATGATGATGTCCCAATGAGCGTCCTAAATCACCAACATAACAACTAAGGGCCCTTTCACATCAGCGTTTATTTGAAATCGCGGCAGATGCGGTGAAAAAAACGCATCTGCCGTGATTGCCACATAACCGCTGCACTTGCGGCGCGGTTGCGGTAATCCCCATAGAAAGTGTAGGGGGACTTGCGGCAGGTGCGGCAAGTGCGTTTTTTTTCGCTGCCGCACCTGCCGCAAGTGCAAAACCGCACTTGCCGCACCTGCCACAAGTCCCCCTATACTTTCTATGGGGATTACCGCAACCGTGCCGCAAGTGCAGCGGTTATGCGGCAATCGCGGCAGATGCGGTTTTTTCACCGCATCTGCCGCGATTTCAAATAAACGCTGATGTGAAAGGGCCCTAAGAGCCCATATGGTTATGATTGTAGAAGGCTTGTGTGTAGGTTGTGGCAATATGTTCCCAATGGTTTCCAATGGAAAAAAAAATAAACTCAAGCAGCCGTTCTATGGATATGAATAAGTCAACATGCAGAGTTTTAGTTACTTGCATTTTGTTTTTTGTTAACTATTATGGTCTTATTTGTCATAGAATTGAATTTTAGCCTCAGATTTGTTGAGATGTTTCCATATGAGATGTCATTAATGTCTATTCGATGTACAGTGCCTACAAGTAGTCTTCAACCCCCTGCAGATTTAGCTGGTTGACACATGCGGAATTAACTTGGCATTGTGACATCTGGACTGTAGATCAGCCTGGAAGTGGGAAATGCACTGCAGCCAAAAATAATTTTTAATTTTTTTTTTTTTAAAGCGTTAAAAGTTAATTCAGAGGGTCATTTATTATTTAACCCCTCAAACCACCAGCATTCTGTTTGGTCCCCCTAAAGTATTAAGAAGTAGTTCAGGCACAAAGAACAATGAGCTTCACATGTGTGGATTAATTATCTTTTTTGCCACCCTTTTCTGACTATTTAAGACCCTCCCCAAACTTGTGAACAGCACTCATACATGTTCAACATGGGAAAGACAAAGGAGCATTCCAAGGCCATCAGAGACAAGATCGTGGAGGGCCACAAGGCTGGCAAGGGGTACAAAACCCTTTCCAAGGAGTTGGGCCTACCTGTCTCCACTGTTGGGTGCATCATCCGGAAGTGGAAGGCTTATGGAACTACTGTTAGCCTTCCACGGCCTGGACAGCCTTTGAAAGTTTCCTCCCGTGCCGATGCCAGGCTTGTCCGAAGAGTCAAGGCTAACCCAAGTACAACAACGAAGGAGCTCCGGGAAGATCTCATGGCAGTGGGGACATTGGTTTCAGTCAATACCATAAGTAACGTACTCCACCGCAATGGTCTCTATTCCAGATGAGCCCGTAAGGTACCTTTACTTTCAAAGCGTCATGTCAAGGCTCGTCTACAGTTTGCTCATGATCACTTGGAGGACTCTGAGACAGACTGGTTCAAGGTTCTATGGTCTGATGAGACCAAGATCGAGATCTTTGGTGCCAACCACACACGTGACGTTTGGAGACTGGATGGCACTGCATACGACCCCAAGAATACCATCCCTACAGTCAAGCATGGTGGTGGCAGCATCATGCTGTGGGGCTGTTTCTCAGCCAAGGGGCCTGGCCATCTGGTCCGCATCCATGGGAAGATGGATAGCACGGCCTACCTGGAGATTTTGGCCAAGAACCTCCGCTCCTCCATCAAGGATCTTAAGATGGGTCGTAATTTCATCTTCCAACAAGACAACGACCCAAAGCACACAGCCAAGAAAACCAAGGCCTGGTTCAAGAGGGAAAAAATCAAGGTGATGGAGTGGCCTAGTCAGTCTCCTGACCTTAACCCAATTGAAAACTTGTGGAAGGAGCTCAAGATTAAAGTCCACATGAGACACCCAAAGAACCTAGATAACTTGGAGAAGATCTGCATGGAGGAGTGGGCCAAGATAACTCCAGAGACCTGTGTCGGCCTGATCAGGTCTTATAAAAGACGATTATTAGCTGTAATTGCAAACAAGGGTTATTCCAGAAAATATTAAACCTAGGGGTTGAATAATAATTGACCCACACTTTTATGTTTAAAATATATTAAAATTCAACTGAGCAACATAACTTTTTGGTTTGTAAGATTTATGCTTCTGTTAATAAATCCTACTCTCGTTTGCAGTTTGAAGGCTCTAACTTATTTGCATCTTATCAAACCACCTAAATCTGCAGGGGGTTGAATACTACTTGTAGGCACTGTAGATCCCGCTGCTGGAGCCCACATCTAGTTTGAGAAAGGTCCCTGTTCGTGGTGTAACTTGAAGCTCATGGGCCCCGATGCAAAAGCTCCAATGGGGCCCCCAATTAGTGCAAATCTTTAATAGCATTAGTCTTTTTCTATAGACCAAAGGGAATGTTGGGGTCTCCTAGGCTCCAGGTGTGATTGCAACCTCTGCACCTATTGTAGTTATGCTCCTGGTCTCTGTATGTCGCTGTTGTCGATGGAGACGTAGCTAACGATGGGAGCTCTGGAAATTGCCATCAGTATGCCACAAATATTCCAGATGGGAACTTCCCTTTCACAAGGTGAACATTGGGCACAAGAGGAAAGGTTTTTGTTTGTCAAAGTGGCAGGTGTAAGGCAGTAAAGGACAAGATAATCTAGAACTGGACCATGGCAGGGCACATAGAAAAGGCAAAAGCCATGGGAGATCAAGTAAGAGGTAAAAGGCACAGAAATAGTTGAAATAGGAAATTTGCTCCAATGAAATCTGCAACAACAAACAGTTATCATTACAGATGAGCGGATCAATCCGCGGATTATCAAACTCAAGTTGAATTTTCTGAAATTTTTAGTTTCATGCGAATTTCAACATTTGAAATTTGATTAATTGTTCAAAGGAGTAAAATAAATTGCTGGTCACCATTTCCCACATCGGTAAAGCATCACAGAGCGAGCTCATGTCATTTTCCATTACTGTGCAATCCATCCCACAATGCCCTGCAACTGGTGGTCAGTACCTGGCACATCACAGAGCACAGCAGAGCTCGGTTTTTGCTCCCAAATTGTTTTCCATCTCCAAAATCACTGGGCAAGTCTTTCTCCCCTATAGAGTGTAAGCTCTTATGGTAAGTGGTGTTATCTCTCTCTCCTGTAGAGTGTAAGCTCTTATGGTCAGCAGGGCCCACTCTCCAGTAGAGTGTAAGCTGATATGGTCAGCGGGGTGCTCTCTCTCCCTCTTTCTTCTGTACAGTTTAAGCTTATAGTCAGTGGGGTCCTCTCTCCTGTAGAGTGTAAGCTCTTATAATCAGTGGTGTCCTCTCTCCTGTAGAGTGTAAGCTCTTATAATCAGGGGGTCCTCTCGCCTGTGGAGTGTAAGCTCTTATAATCAGGGGGTCCTCTCTCCTGTAGAGTGTAAGCTCTTATAATCAGGGTGTCCTCTCCCCTGTGGAGTGTAAGCTATTATGGTCAGCAGGGTCCTCTTTCTCTCTCCTGTAGGGTGTAAGCTCTTATGGTAAGAGGGGTTATTTCTCTCTCTCTCCTGTAGAGTGCGAGTTTTTATGCTCCTATCTCTCTCTCCTGTCCAATGTAAGCTCTCATGGTGTGCAATGACCTCAACCTCTTCTGTAGAGTGTAAGATCTTGTATTCAGCAGGGTCCTCTCTTTCTCTGTCTCCTGTAGAGTATAAGCTCCGATGGTCAGTAGGATCCTCTCTCTCTCTTTCTCTCTCCTGTAGAGTGTAAGCTCTTATGATCAGTGGGATCCTCTCTCACCTAGAGAGTTTAAACTCCTATGGTCAGTGGGGTCCTCTTCTCTATCCTGTAGAGTGTAAGCTCTTATGGTCAGCAGGTGTCTCTCTCTCCTGTAGAGTGCAAACTCTTATGATCAGCAGGGTCCTCCCTCTCCCTCCTGTGGAGTGTAAGCTCTTATGGTCAGCAGGTGTCTCTCTTTCCTGTAGAGTGCAAACTATTATGATCAGCAGGGGGTTGAATACTACTTGTAGGCACTGTATGCCCTCTATCCTGTATATATGCCCCCTTCCTGTATATATGTCCCCTATCCTGAAAATATGTCCCCCCCATCCTGTATATATGCTCCCATCCTGTATATATGCTGCCATCCTATATATATATGTCCCCCAACCTGTATATATGCCCCCCATCCTGTATATACGTCCCCCAACCTGTATATATGCCACCTATCCTGAATATATGCCCCCATCCAATATATATGTCCCCCAACCTGTATATATGCCCCCATCCTATATATATGTCCCCCAACCTGTATATATGCCACCATCCTATATATATGTCCCCCAACCTGTATATATGCCACCCATCCTGTATACATGTCCCCCAACCTGTATATATGCCCCCCATCCTGTATATATGTCCCCCAACCTGTATATATGCCCCCTATCCTGTATTTCATCCCCCACAGCTCCGGTAGTGCAGCTGTGCCCCTCGCCCTACAGAAATATTAACACCCCACCTCCCCCGGTAATATTTAATTTTTGATTTTTATTGTTTTTTTTACATTCGCCTTTTGAGACGCATCTTCGTTTACCCCCCAGTTTGGGGAAGCACAAGTGCATCTTAAAAAGGGAAAAAATACGGTATATACATTTATTGTTACTGCAATTCAGATAAACAAACACATTAAATCCTTTAGTGAGACCAAGAAACATAGGAAAAAGTAAAAAGAAAGATTACTAATGTTAAAACAACAGAGATTAATCATGGATCTCCTCTACCCGTCCGGCTCTAGCATGCAAAACACACAGAAACTGGAATTAAGAAATGGCATTGGAAGATCAGTGAAATTGTGAATTAGAAACTAATTACAATAAACACTGAAAAAATAAATAATGACAAAAGTGCTGTTTTGTATATTGGACCAAAATAATACCAATACAATCTACAGTTCACTCCTCAAAGAACAACCAAAATAAGGAAAAAAAGATGAGATATCCTCAATCGCTCACCGAGCTCTAATGAAACGACGGCCCGTAACAGACAAGGTAAGATATTAATCTGGCCTTCATGCTACCTTCGCTTTGTTGCGCCCATAGATACAATGTTGACATCTTTGTAAATTACCTTGTTTCATTTAGCGCTCCGGACATTGCATTTTGGGTTTCCTTTCTCCACTCTATGTTCTCCCGCTGACTAACACAATTACATTGTATAGTTTGATGCACATCGTATAGTAGAGACTTGTGGAAACCTGCTGTAATCTTGTCTCCTCTTGCCTTCCTGAGACTGAAAAGTGTCTGCACACTGCCTCTTCAAAGAGGACTTGAACTCTAGCGCCACCTATTGGCAGTAGCAATCCTAACGGTCAATATTGACCCTTTAATGAACCTTGTCATTTGACCAAGGATATAAGACAAATCATGTTCTCAGTTTGCAGACACGATGTTGGCTCCTCGTCAGTGCAAAGTCTGAGATAATATTTCGCTAGATGAGAGGGTAAGACCAGGGATCATGACTATAACGTTTCTCCTTACAGAGAGTGACATGTCAGGTCAGTATATGAGGAGACTTAAATGCCGTACATGCTCCAAATTGCCTCTTTAAAGAGGACTTGAACTCTAGTGCCACCTATTGGAAATAGCAATCCTAAAAGTCAATAGTGACCCTTTAACCAGCCTTATCATATGACCAAGGATATAAGCAAAATCATATTCTCAACTTGCAGGCACAGTGTTTCCGAGTGGTTGCTCCTTGTCAGTGCAAGGTAGGAGATATGATTTGTCTGCATGAGAGGCTAAGACTAAGATGTAAGCTATAATGTTTCTCCTTATGGAGAGATGACATGTCAGTATATGAAGAGACTTAAACACCTTGCATGCTCCATTGAGAAAGTTGATATGTAAATTGCCTCTTTGAAGAGGATTTGAACTCTAGCACCACCTATTGGAAGTAGCAATCCTAAAAGACAATATTGACCCTCTAACAAGCCTTGTCATATGATCAAGGATATAAGAAAAATCATATCCTCATATCATTCTAATAACTACTGGGAGCAGCACAAGACTCTTATGTGTCTCTCCTGCTAAAAACTAAGACTCCCAATGGTCCAGGGAACTCTAGAATCATAGAATCATAGAATGGTAGAGTTGGAAGGGACCTCCTGGGTCATCTGGGCCAACCCCTGCTCAAAGCAGGATTCACAAGACAGATTTCTGTCCAGCTTCTTTGTGAAGACTTGGATTGAAGGAGAACTTGCCACCTCTCACGGTCACCTGTTCCACTCGTTGATCACCCTCACTGTCAAAATGTTTTTTCTAATATCTAATCTGTCTCCTCCCATTAAGTTTCATCCCACTGCTTCTAGCCTTTCCTTGTGCAAATGAGAATAAAACTGATCAATCTACAGTGTGACAGCCCTAGAATAAAGCTGATTCCTCTACAGTGTGACAGCCCTAGAATAAAGCTGATCCCTCCACAGAGTGACAGCCCTAGAATAAAGCTGATCCCTCTTACAGTGTGACAGCCCTAGAATAAAGCTGATCCCTCTACAGTGTGACAGCCCTAGAATAAAGCTGATCCCTGCACAGTGTGACAGCCATAGAATAAAGCTGATCCCTGTACTGTGTGACAGCCCTAGAATAAAGCTGATCCCTCTACAGTGTGACAGCCCTAGAATAAAACTGATCCCTCTACATTGTGAAAGCCCTCTAGATATTTGCAGAAAGCTATTAAGTGTCCTATCAGTCTTCTTCTCTAGAGATACCCAAAGTATTCCTTTCTACAACAGGGTCATTTTGGAGGACTCCATACTGTCATTCTTTAAACATCAGATTCTCATCAGTTGAGCCATGAATTCTAGGAGGCAAACATGATCTTTCAGGTGTTTTGCACAATACAGTGTTTTCTACACATTCTCCCATGGAGCATTAGATGGACAGATAAACCAAACGTGATACCTGTGTATCTATCCTGTAGGCAAAGGGCATATTGCTACTTTAAATGGAATCTGTCTGCAAGTTTTGCAATGTTAGACTGCAGGATATAAAAGTTAAAAAACAAAAAGCAACTTGTAGGTCAATTATCAGGGTCTTTGCAATTGTTTACATAAACTAATGGCTTTATTACCCTGTGGTTAACATTGCAGGACTAGGATGTCATACACAGGGTTGTCTGACACACCCACTGCTGTGATTGACACCTCAAAGTGAATGCACAATCTCCATAGAGAACCTGGTGTGGGCAGGGACTGCTCTCCCAGTTTTGCTACATACCTGAAAATAAATTCTTGATTGTATTGGAACGGCTGCACTAAGTAATCTGTGATACTTTGCTGGATTCAGGTTTTCTTTGCCTACATTATAAAGCTGTCAGACAAATTCCCTTTAAAGAATAATAATTCAGAGTTCCCTCAAGCTGCTGTAACTATTGTGAGACAGTGAAAGTGCGTGCAAGTAAATAATTGTTCTTTGTGAGGTCGTTGACTCCACAGTTAAGGCCGGTTTACATGTAGCGACATCGCTAACGATGTCGCTGTCACTTGTGACGTTGCAGTGACCTCGTAGTCATGCCGCTACGTGAGATATTGAAACCATCAGAAATCAGCTCCTGATTGCTGATTGTTGGTATTATGGCCAGGGCCTTTTTTTGATCGTTGGTCTGCCGCTGGGTGACCAGCATCGCGGGAGACCAACAATCAACATGGTAACCATGGTAAACACTGGGTTACTGAACTCTGCGCTCTGATTAGTTATCTGGTGTTTACTGTGGTTACCAGCTAGCTGTGCTTAGTAACCCGGTGTTTCCTGTGGTTACCAGCGTTCTCCCCGCTTACCCCAGCGTAGCGGGACCTCCACATACTCTATATTCTTTTACACAATGTCGAGGTCGTTGCAGGGTTTGCTGATCGCTGGTGAGTCTGCCTGTGCGACAGCTCACCAGCAATCAGATAACGATGTCCCATCGTTGGTGGGGTCGCTGGGACATTGTTATGCGTAACCTACCCTTTAGGGTACCTTTACACGCGGCTACATTTCTAGGGTGGCTACAGGTAACTTACTGGTTGCAGTGAAATCATGGATACATGGTTCTATCTTGTTGCTGTGTACAAATGGAATAATCTCTCCATAATTTCACTGCAACCAGTAAGTTACCTGTAGCCACCCAAGAAATGTAGCCGCGTGTAAAGGTACCCTTAGAGATGGCATGGCTACAGACACAAAAAAGGTGAAAATAAAACAAGTTGTACTGAAGGTAAGGTCAGTAGTGGTTTTAGCCTCTCAGAGATGGTACAAGATAAGTGGTTGCACATGCTATTGTCTTACAGGGCTTGAAAGGTTCATAACCAAGACATTGTAAAGATTCACACTTCAAGATGAAAGTAAATCAAAGGAGACAATGTCCAAATGAAGCATCCTGCTTGAAAAAGACCTATGACAGGTTGAAACATCTCTTCTATGGCAGAATAAATACCGTATATACTCGTGTATAAGCCGTGTTTTTCA
Source organism: Allobates femoralis (assembly GCA_033576535.1). Classification (NCBI taxonomy): domain Eukaryota; kingdom Metazoa; phylum Chordata; class Amphibia; order Anura; family Aromobatidae; genus Allobates; species Allobates femoralis. Next base: position 47,968,964 of record JARQOC010000006.1, read on the forward strand.
GCCCAAAAATTGGGCTGAAAAGTCACCCCCTCGGCTTATACACGGGTCAATACGGTAACTTCTCCATGGAGGAGGCGGGGGGAGGCTGCTGAATGAGCGGCCCATCACGTGGGGCCGCTCATTAGATATGCACGGCTCCCCCGCCCATCACAGTGGCAGGGGGAGCCGTGCATAAAGCCCCCCAGTGTATACAGCATCCCCCCAGTGGCACTAGCCCCCCCCATCATGAGAAGAGCCCCCCACAGTTTGCAGAGCCCCCCCGCTGCATTATCTTACCATCCGCGGGTCCTGCAGTCATCATCGCGCACTCTGTTCCGGTCTCACGTGACCCGGCGCGATGACGTTATTCCACTGCGACCGCCGGGTCAGAAGAGACCGGGAACACAACGCGCGAGAATGGACTGCAGGACCCGCGGTGAAGAAGACCCTGGATGGTAAGATAATGCACGGGGGGGGGGGCTCTTCTCATGATGGGGGGGCGAGTGCCACTGGGGCCTGCTGTATATACCCCTGAGGGCTTGCTGTATATACCCCTGGGGGCCTGCTGTATCCTGGGGGCCTGCTGTATATACCCCTGAGAGCCTGCTGTATCCTGGGGCATGCTGTATATACCCCTGGGGGCTGCTGTATCCTGGGGGCCTGCTGTATATACCCCTGGTGGCCTGCTGTATATACCCCTGGGGGCCTGCTGTATATACCCCTAGGGGCCTGCTGTATACCATGCTGCTGGGGCCTGTATACCACTGGGGGGGCCTGTATACCTCACTGCTGGGGGCTGTATACCTGTCCTGGTGGCTGTATACCACACTGCTGGGGCCTGTATACCACACTTCTGGGGGCTGTATCCCTCACTGCTGGGGGTTGTATACCTGTGCTGGAGTCCACCCTCGGCTTATACGTGAGTCAATAAGTTTTCCCAGTTTTTGGGGCAAAAGTAGGGGGGTCGGCTTATACACGGGTCGGCTTATACACAAGTATATACGGTAAGCTTTTTGTCATTTCACCTAACTGAGATGCTGTCTCCTTTAATTGTTTAGAACTTTTCTAAAATGGATTCTTTGGATCCTCTGAAGGTACATCCACATTTGGGCATATTTCCATATCTAAAAGTCCTGATTTGAGTGCTGGGAATCTCTCTTCTACATACTTCAAAATTGAGTCACACAGTTGAGTGATGACACAGTACATCAAAGCCCCAGGGCTCGAAGGTTAGGTTGGAAAACTTAGTGGTGACATAACAAAATTTAGGCGCAGAGCTTGATAGATGCACATTAAAATTAAAGTATAGAGATTGTCAATTAAATAGCAAAATTGAGGCACAGAGCTTGGAGCTTACACATCAAAATTTAGACACAAAGTGTCTGAATTCCGGACCTTCTAATTACCCTTTTAGTCTCTTCGCCCTTTTTCAAAATCGTGTTTGCTACTTCATTCCTGTCTATATGGATGGTCCTGTGTTCCTGCCTTTATAAGCTTCAGTCCATCTTTCAGTCCTTTCTTGAGTATTCTGTTTGGATCCCTGGCTTCTGTGTGTATCTCAAGTTGGTATTCCTCCTATTGCTTTTCTGGTTTGGCTCTTACCAGCTTCTGCAGTCTGGTTTCAAGCAAACCACACTTGCTTCCAGTTTGTCTCCTGCATCTAGCTGCTCCGTGGTGCGAATGTTCCAGCTCCGGCTTCTGCCAGCAAGCCAGCCTTGTGCCATGTAAGCTTAGTTAGTTTTTGTAAGCTTTGCAGCAGCTTTTCTCTTGGTTTGATGCAGTTGCAGTGATCAGGACAGTTTGGGACTTTTTTTCAAGTTACACTGCACTGCACTTGAGTTTGGACTTGATCTCAGAGACTTTACTGTTCCTAGGCCTGCCTGGGTGTGAACTGTTACTATATACTATTCTGCTATAGGCATCGGTGAGGGTGAACTGTTACTTATAGACTGTTCAGCAATCACATCTCCCAGTGTGAACTGTTTCTAAGAGACTTTTCTTATTGGCATCACTGTGGTTGAACTGTTTCTCAGACACTATTCTGTATGGCTTCACTAAGGACTATTATTGCATGATTTATTAACTTTGTCTATTTTGCTGCACCTCACATTTGAACTTTGTCTAAACTTTTTCACTTAACTACCTTGTCTCCGTCACATCTTTGCGCGCACGTTATTAGATTCCTAAGATATCCACAATAGTTCCTACACAAAGCTTGGTGGTTAGACTGCAAAGTTAAGGCACGAAGGTTGTTATTTGAACAGCAAAATTGAGGTACAATTAAGGTTCTGAGGTAGGTGATTGCACATCAAAATTGATGAATAGGGCATGGTGGTTGCACAGCAAAACTGAGGTACTGAGGTTAATGGTTGCATATCAAAATTAAAGCACAGAGCTTGCTGGTTACAGTACAATTCAGAATTTTTATTAGCTCTAATGTACATCATCCTTTTGCAGGATTGGATTGCACATTGATCACAACCTAGAAATATGCATTGGCTATCTGTAGGGGCAATAATAATCACACATGGATTCCTTTTTTCCATTCTAAGCAGCACAGATGTAAAGAAAATGGTCATTATCCAGGTTCCGCGTATTAGGAAAACACATGCTGCAATGATTTGATACATTTACAATAATGTTCTATGTCTAGGGATATCAACTAACAATTTATTCTACATTATTAAAGGTCATGCAAGAGTGAGAATCAGCGGAACAGATGTGTGTGAAATCTGGGAGATATGTATTATTTCATTGTTAGTCTATTCCACAGAGGGAAGGTCAAGTCAGATCTTCTAATGGATTCATCTGAAGTATATATCCTGAAAAAGGGAAGCTACAAATACATGATACAACTTGTTAAATAGCTAATGAACTTCAATTAGGTTCATTATTTACTATGGAGATGCAAATGTGATTTGATGTTTCCTTTTTGCCTCGGTTAGAAAGCAGAAGTTAATAATAACCTTTTTTCCCAAATACAATTTATGGACTTAGCTTTGTAATTTTTCATCAAGAATCTATTATTTTTGTAACACCGACCCTTGACCCCGACTTTATTCATAGCCTTCGAGGTTGCTCCCGCAGGTTGTAACTATTAAGGGTAGATAGCAGTTGTTGGGGGGTTCTCAAGTCTGATGGTGTCTTTGTCCTATTGCTGATAGTTCTCTTGTCTTTCCTTTCCTTGCCAATCTCTTTTATTTCTATTCAGGTGTTTTCACTTCTCATTTTCTTTGCCCTATCAAATCTTTGGAGAGGCTTTTTAAACTTACCATGCACATGTGTTCTGTTCTCGCTACATGGGCCATGGGCACAGGGGCTGGCTGGCCCAGGGGGCAGGGGGGCACATGCCTCCCAGACCAGTGGTCAAGCAGCAGTTTTGGGGCTGCTCGGCTATCTGTCATGTTGGTCTGGGCTCACTGTTCATGAGCCACTGCTGTGTGCTTGCCCCCCAGGCCAAAATTAGCCAGCCAGCCCCTGCATGGGCATATGAAACTAAACAGGCAGCTAAACCACTATACTGAGTCCAATAGGAAGACTGTAGCTGAAGTCTGATCATTTTATTGAACATAGTGGTATGATTTGGTAAAACTGTGGACAATTGGGATTCACACAATCTATGCAGATATAACAGAAAAAATACATATCACAAGTAGCTATACAATATGCATTCAACACCTAATATGCTTGAGTCTAACCTAGAATGCAACTGACTAGACTAGAGTAACATTTAGATGAATTAATGGCTGCAGACAATATAAACTCCTTACCAGCAATGCTGTCACAAGGGGAATAAAATGGACACTGTCTTCCTATATGAAGCATGAAGAAAAATGGAGGCTAGATTACCGATAATGCATTGCAGAGGGGATGTGAAACAGACAATAAAAAATATAGAACTTAAGCTGATAAAAAGTTCACCTACCAGAGGAAGCTAAAGTACTCTAAATAACCTAGTGAAGAAAGCAGGTATTACTGCAGAGCCACAGTAAGAAAAAATAGATAAATGCAGGAGGCAGAACAATATGCTTTCTTTACTGGATATATTCCTAGGTAGATGGATGTTTGGGGTCCCAGCTCCTCAGTTAAAAGAAAACTGTCAGGTCAAAAATCCACATGTAACTGCTATCATTTTCTAATTCCTCGCTCTAAAATTTCTCTATTGATGTATTCCTTTTACTTATATTTCCTTCCTATCTTCTGTAAACTTCAAATAAAGAGAAACATTCCATCTGTCACTCACAGTGAATGATCCACTTAGTTCTCTGCTGTCCACTCCCCATGCATGAATATGCATGGCACATATTCACATCACATCACTGCACAGGAGATAAGTCGGGGAGGGGCTGTATTCTACTCTCTGTTCTCTGTGTTTTCAGCATTACAAGAGTTCAAATACAACACAGAAATTGCCACAGCAGGGATCCCTGCTTACAGAAACAAATGTCCTCAATAGAACAGACTTCCTGAAAGTGAGACCACACTACACTCTTAGCAAAGGGAGCAGGGAAGAGAGAGGAGAGAGCTGCTGAGAGGCAGTAATTACATGACAGTTTATACAGCAGCCGGACTATTCCTGTTTGGTTATAATACAGAGGACTAATGCAGCAGCTCTCTGCAGAGTCTGACAATGGTGATAACATGGAAACTACAAATGGTACAATAATGATTTTACATGTTTTAAAAGGTCTGCCCAGGCACTATTCAAGGGTAATACCGTGTTTTCCTGAAAGTAAGACAGGGTCTTACATTCTTTTTGTGGCCAAAAGTGGCCCCCTGTCTTACTTTCGGGGGGGCCTTACATTGGAGGCCTCACCATCCATCCATCCATCCACACACTGCAGCCATCCATCCACACATTCCCACACATACAGACAGACACATGCATACACATATATACACATATATACACACCATACACACCATACACACCACACACACACATAGCACCCCTTCTTACCGGGTCCGGTGTGGGGTCCCCGATGGTCCTGTGCCATCCTCTGTGCTCCGGTCCGGTCCCCGAGATGATCCGCTGCCGTCCGCCGTGTTCCGGTGCCGTTTTGCATCGGTGTCGCCGGTCCTAGGCTCCATGGTCCCTGTTCTTCCGGAGTTCAGGCCGCAGCTCCGCCCAGGTCATAGTGTGGGCCAATCAGCATAGCGGCGCTCAAGCAAGCGTCATCGGGCGCTTGCCTCTGATGTCAGCGCCGCTATGCTGATTGGCCCACACTATGACCTGGGCGGAGCTGCGGCCTGAACTCCGGAAGAACAGGGACCATGGAGCCTAGGACCGGCAATACCGTTGCAAAACGGCACCGGAACACGGCGGACGGCAGCGGATCATCTCGGGGACCGGACCGGTGCACAGAGGACGGCACAGGACCATCGGGGACCCCCCACCGGACCCGGTAAGAAGCGGTGCTATGTGTGTGTGCGGTGTGTATGGTGTGTGTGGTGTGTATATATGTGTATGCATGTGTCTGTACGTGTGTATGTATGTATGTAAACCCCCCCGTGTTTCCCCGATAGTAAGACCCCCCTCCCCCCTACCCTGCCTTACATTCGGGGGGGGTCTTACATTAGCAGACCCCCCGTCCCCCCCCCCACCCTGTCTTACTTTCGGGCGGTCTTACTATTGGGAAAACACGGTATTAGTATCATACTGAAAAATGACCTGACAGTGCCCCTTTAAGGATTATATTTTATGTAATTATCAAGCATACATGGATTTCTTTTGTATATTGTCATGATACTATTTGGTTATGGTTTTACACATACATTTTTCGTTTTTATTTTCTTACATGCAGCATTACTGATGAGGGTTATATGTTGACCAAAATGTCTACACTTTATATTTTGGATTGCTTACATTTACTATATTGCACACAGAGTTTTGAGTATCAAGATCTAATTATAATTATTTAAGGGGTAGGATCCTTCTAGGGATCCTACACAATAGCGCTGCATTTATACTTTCCAGTGTAACAGGCCAATTTAACCCCTTTCCCCCCCCCCCCCCCCGACCAGAATATAACTGGAGTTATAAAGCCCTAGGCCAGATGATAGCCCTCCAGGCCAGAATATACCCCTGCTGCTGTAGATCAAATGCTTATGAGACCCATTGAGTGATATAGACAGTGCACGGGGTCCCAAGCAGTGCGCAGGGCCCCAAGCAGCGCAAGGGGCCCCAGACAGTGCACAGGGGGCAGAGAGAGCGTGCGGGGCCCCAGGCAGCACACTGGGTCCCAGACACTACAAAGGGGCAGAGAAAGATCACAGGGGGGTAAAGACAGCACACGGGGCCGTACGCAGCTCAAAGGGGTCCTAGACAGTACAAAGGGCCACAGACAGCACACAGGGGGGCAGAGACTGCGCAAAGAGCCCCAGAGAGCGCATGGGGCACCAGAGAACGCACACAGCCCCTGACATCATACAGGGCCCCAGAAAATGCACAAAGCCACATGCAGCACACAGGGCCCCAGGAAGCACACAATGGGCAAAGGCAACACATGGGGCCCCAGACAGCACTTAGGGGGCACAGACAGCGCACAAGGAACAGCGACGGAACACAGGGCCCCGGACAGTGCACATGCGGGCAAAGACAGTGCACAGGGCCACAGACAGCGCACTGGGGCCCAAAGACAGTATGCAGGATGACTGCACAAGGGGAAGAGAGAATGCAAAGGGGAGACAACTCAAAGGAGAGAGCACACGAGGGGAGAAGACAGCACAGGGCTGAGAGAGAAAGAGCCCACAGGGGGAAGGGCTCACAGTAGAGAGAGACAGATTAAGGGAGAGAGCAAAAAAGGGAAAATACAGCAAAGTGGTGAGAGCAAATAGGGGGAAGACAGCTCAAAGGAGAAAGCATGGAGGAGAGAGCATACAGGGAGAAGAAAGTACATACGGGGAGAGCGTGGACAGCTCACCACGGGAAACGACAGCCGCTGTCCCCAGCACCACAGAGCCCGCGGTGGTATGTCACCACCCTTCTTCTTCTCCTGTGTGTACTCTCCCACCTGTGCTTTCTCCATTGAGCTGTCTTCCCCCTATCCGAAAGCGCTCTCTGGAACCAATAATCACCCCATGTAAAATTACCTTTATTAGATGAAGTTCACTGATGAGTGTTACACAGCCACACAGTCATGTGCAAGTTATGATGATGTTATGCATAGCATGTTGTCACACCCACAGGGGCTTAATAGCATGCTATGTAGGCTGACTAGTCAAAGAGATAACGCCCTGTTGCCCTGTTGACTAGTCAAAGCCCTAATTAGCATCTCATAGACAATCTTTAGAAATATTTTTCCTAAAGATTGGTTTAAGTATGCGACAACATGCTGAGACTATCAGGTGGGGATTTCAGATAGACACCCAAAACTGATCATGGTTCTGGGTGCACAGGGCACCGGACAGGCTCCCTTTAACCTTTTGCCGGACCTTTATGGCTCAGCAACAAAGTAGCCACAGATGACCTTTATTTGACTAAATTTACACCCAGCAGATTCCTAAAAATCTACATTTTAGGTAAATTTAAATATTATTCAATTCCAGTGGAATAGATTCACTCATCTCTAATAGACATGATTTATAAAGCTGCTCCATAATGTTTCAATTTGATTAAAAACTATACAATGAAATGAGTTTTAATATTACGGATCCTGATCTTGATCTGGGGACCGATGAATTAACGCTGTAACAACTAGTATGGCAGACAATGGAATGGGAGAGAGATACGTCTTATCCTTTAAACTGATTGTAGGAAACACCTAGGGTAAAACACTACTGCACATACAATATGATACAAGAGCACAAAGAAAACTACTACAAAAAGTAATAAAGAAATGCAAAACAAGTGAAAAGTTCCATCTACAGCCTCCAATATTTTACTCTCTTCTACAATGGCTTATACTTAAATCCCTGGGGGACGGAGGTAAATGTTTTATTTTTTGTTTTCTATGGCACAATGTGCTGAATTCATTCTCAGCAGTTTTAAATCAATATAAAGAACCGACGGAGAATAACAATTAAGAATGATAGCCCTGCAAAGCAAAGCTGATTTTTCCTTTTTCCTATGACTTTTGTGCACTTTCATCAAAGCCTTTTCTCTAACACCAAGAAATCCATGCTGATTTAAAAAAATGATATTTAATCCTTCATTGATTCTTTAATTGCTTCAATTATGAAAAAAATAAAGTTAAAGCTGAATTTATTCTACAGATCTTTTTATTAATATATTATCATTTTTTCTGGTCTTTTTTTTACTTTATAAGAGTACTTCAAAAAAACAATATCTACTTTGATACAGTGAGAAAGCCCCGTGGTGTACAATTGGAGAAAGGATTACTGTATAATGAAGTAGTCAGGTCTTTGTAACTCACTAAAAAGAATATCGCTCACATCCATGAGTCAGGTAAATGATTCTGTCTCACACGATTTCTTTAGGACCCGAGAACAAAAACTGATCAATGTTGTGGGTTTATAAGAGTCTGGATGTAGATTCGGTCCTGAATTAGACTTCAGGGGAGTAAAATATCATTCTTTAAATCATTAAAACTCAATAATTATTTTCAGATTTATTGTATAGATCATAAAAAATATCAATTGTTTATATCTATGTGTTGTTAATGATAGAAATTATGAGATACAAAGAAAAAGTATGGCGCCTCCTGGTGTTCAGAGTGTATACTGATATGCATATCCACCTCATGAGCTGATGGGCTGGTGGTGGATACTCATACTTTCTTTCTTTTCTTTCTTTCTTTCTTTCTTTCTCCTCTTTCTTTCTCTCTTTCTCTTTTTTCTTTTCTTTCTTTTTCTCTTCTTTTCTTTCTTTCTTTCTTTCTTTCTTTTCTTTCTTTCTTTCTTTCTTTCTTTCTTTCTTCTTTCCTCTCTTTCTTTCTTTCTTTCTTTTCTCCCTTTCCTTTCTTTCTTTCTTTCTTTTTCTTTCTTTCTTTCTTTCTTTCTTTCTTTCTTTCTTTCTTTCTTTCTCCCCTTTATTTCTTTCTTTCTTTCTTTCTTTTTTTTTCTTCTTTTTTCTTCTTTCTTTCTTTCTTTCTCTCTTTCTTTCTCTCTTTCATTCTTTCTTTCTTTCTTTTTTCTTTCTTTTCTTTCTTTCTTTCTTTCTTTCTTTCTTTCTCTCCTTTATTTCTTTCTTTCTCTCTTTCTTTCTTTCATTCTTTCTTTCTCTCTTTTTTTTTCTCCTTTATTTCTTTCTTTCTCTCTTTTTCTTTCTTTCTTTCTTTCTTTCTTTTCTTTCTTTCTTTCTTTCTTTCTTTCTTCTTTCCTTTCTTTCTTTCTTTCTTTCTCTCTTTTTTTTTCTTTCTCTCCTTTCTTTCTTTCTTTCTTTCTCTCTTTCCTTTCTTTCTTTTCTTTATTTCCTTGTCTTCTTTCTTTTCTTTCTTTTCTTTTCTTTCTTTCTTTCTTTCTTTCTTTCCTTGTTCTTCTTTCCTTTCTTCTTTCTTTCTTTCTTTCTTCTTTCGTTCTTTCTTTCTTTTCTTTCTTTTCTTTCTCTTCTTTCTTTCTTTCTTTCGTTCTCTCTTTCTTTCTTTTTTTTTTCTCCTTTCTTTTCTTTCTTCTTTTTTCTTTCTTTCTTTCTTTCTTTCTCTTTCTTTCTTTCTTTCTTTTTCTTTTTCTTTCTTTCTTCTTTCTCTTTTCTTTCTTTCTTTCTTTCTTTCTTTCTTTTTCTTTCTTTCTCTCTCTCCTTTCTTCTTTTCTTTTCTTTCTTTCCTTGTCTTCTTTCTTTCTTTCCTTGTCTCTTTCTTTCTTTCTCTCTCTCTCTTTCTTTCTTTCTGTCTATCTGTATACCGTAATATCTATTTAAAGGGAACGAGCCAGCAGGATTTAACCACCTGTAAACCAGTGCAGAAGGTGATTGACATGTGCAGTATTACATCACTAATTTGGTTTCTTTCCTATTCCTCCCCTGTGGGCTTGGCAGGCTGCTGTAAGCCAAACCCTCCCTGATGAGTCTGGTTCAGAGGGAGGGGTTTGGCTTACAGCAGGAAGACAAGCCCACAGGGGAGGAATTGAAAAAAAACAAATGGTGATGTCATGCTGCACACGTCAATCACCTGCTGCACTGGTTTACAGGTGGTTAAATCCTGCTGCTTGGTTCCCTTTAAAGGAAATCCGTCACCATATTTTTTAAATCAAATCTGAGATCAGCACAATGTATAGACAGAGACCTTTATTGCAATGATGTGTCACTTACTGGGCTTTTTGCTATAACTTTTTGGAGGACAAATCACTGTTTTATAAGCAGGAGATTATCATTAGAGGACTAGTAAACTGTCTGCCGGGCAGTCCTTCATATTTATCAGCTCATATAAACACACCTTTACTACTGATTGGCAGTTTTCTGCCTATGCACAGTTTTTTGTTACTGATACACGTTACCCTGAGGCATGTGTAGTCTGTCATGCAGGCAAACCTTATCTACTATAGTCCAATAAGAGGACTGTTGCTTGAAGTCTATACACTTTATTGAACATTAGTAAATATATCTGGTGAAACTAGGAACAATGACAGACAAACAATCAGTGCATGTATTAAAATACACATCACAAATAGTTGTACCCTATACAAACATCTACAAAATCAGCCTGTATATAGTCTCACAATAGCAGTTTGACTAAAGCATGATGACAGTTTTAGAACAGGGATCTCCAACTCCAGGCCTCGAGGGTGTGGTTTTCAGGATTTCCCTAGCATTGCCCAGGTGATAATTGAATCACCTGCACTGGTGATGATTCCAATACTAAGGAAATCTTGAAACATGACATGTTTGCAGCCCTCGAGGCCTGAGTTGGGGATCCCTGGTTTAGAGTATGTGATGGCTGTAAAGAGCTCAATCTTTCTCACCAGCGATGCTATCAGGAGGGATAACATTGAGAAATGTTCCCTGTATCTTAGTCATGAGGAAAAATGGGCTCATTCTACCCACAATGCAACACTAAAAAAAAAAAAAAAAAAAAAAAAAAAAAAAAAAAAAAAAAAAAAAAAAAAAAAAAAAAAAAAAAAAAAAAAAAAAAAAAAAAAAAAAAAAAAAAAAAAAAAAAAGGGGGGGGGGGGGGGGGGGGGGGGGGGGGGGGGGGGGGGGGGGGGGGGGGGGGGATGGGGTAGCAAAAACCTGGAAACAGATTCCCATTATTTGTTCATCTACTGCATATCAATTATTGATGTCCAGAATAGAATTACAGCAGCACTGGTGAATGATAACATGAAAAAAGGGGGCTCAAGACCCAGGACAATTTCCAAATGTCCAGGAAAAGAAAGTAGCAAAACAATGCCGCATAAATGGAAAAAAATTACATTTTTTATTCAACTACAGTGTAAATATAATGTTTTGCTTACTAATATAATGCTGATCTTTGTCAAGTATGAAGAAGGTTCATCATTCTGGTTAGCGCTGAAGGCCCCAAATCAAGATCGGAGTTGTTGTCACAAGACATGAAGAGGGACCGTGTTAGGAGGAGAGACATCTGATTCATTAAGAGGAACAGGCGTACCTCACCACAAATCTTACTCTAGTCTGGGATTGGAGTAAGATGTGTGGGATAAGAAACGTCAGAGATGATAAATTGGACAAGCAGGGTCGCCAAACCCTGGCCTTCCTCACTCTGCACATTACGGCACGGCAAGCCAAAACTAGTGGAAATGACAACATTTACAATATTTTTGTTCAACCTCACGAAAAAAGGTGTCTTTTTAAAGTCTTTTACTCCAGACTTCTGTCTGATAGATAGATAGATAGATAGATAGATAGATAGATAGATAGATAGATATACAAGATAAAGAACTGCAGCACTCTTCTTTGTGAAACAACTGCCTTTATTCGGCCATCAGGTGGGGGGTGACAACGTTTCGGGATCCTGTCCCTTTCTTTCGTTGTCACCCCCCACATGATGGCCGAATAAAGGCGGTTGTTTCACAAAGAAGAGTGCTGCAGTTCTTTATCTTGTATACTTATACAGCAAGGAGGAGAGGAGCTGTGACTGCTGAGCACCAAGGGCAGCTGTGCTGCACCAATATACTAATATAGATAGATAGATAGATAGATAGATAGATAGATAGATAGATAGATAGATAGATAGAGATATGCAATAAATGTATAATGAAGCAGCACTAAAGTCAATAGTCATGAGTGCAGAGATTACTAGACACATACCCATAGGTCCAAAACATAGGTACGAAAAATTAAGAACCACTCCACGAGCTAATAAAGAGACCTCCACTTTATTTGCATAAACTAATTGGAATGCTACTTAATTTTTCCACATAGATAGATAAATGTATAATAAATGGGTATATAGATAGATAAATATATGTAGATAGATTCTAAACAATGGTGAAAAAGCATTTTTAATGACAGAAACATCTGAAATTATATATCAATTTATATACACTCTATCTTTAGAATCTATTTATTTCTCTGTTTATCCATCCATCAATATCATTTAACTGTCTCTCTGTCTGTCCATCCATAAAATCTATCTATCTATCTATCTATCTATCTATCTATCTATCTATCTATCTATCTATCTAGAAAAATGTAGAGCAGCACTTGTTCCATAATAAGGGTGGTGCAAATCAGTCCAGGGCTAGTTCATTCACCCTCTTATACAGACCAAAAATGACTGCAGCACTCCAAATACTATGTATTTCGCCTTTAATGGCCTTCAGGCATCATAGTCCTCAGACCTTCTTCCAGCCAGACCATTAAAGGCGAAATACATCGTTTTTGGAGTGCTGCAGTCATTTTTGGTCTATCTATCTATCTATCTATCTATCTATCTATCTATCTATCTATCTATCCAATATCTATCTATCTATCTATCTATCTATCTATCTATCTATCTATCTACTAGTAAAGAATAGGCTGCAGCACTCCTGTAGTCAGATGAAATACAAGCCTTTAATCCGGCCCTGGGTACATTTGGCACCGTTTCCTTTGTTATCAATCTATCTCATGTCTATTTATCTATCTATCTATCTACTTATCGATCTCCTATCTATCTATCTATCTATCTATTTATCTATCTATCTATCTACTTATCGATCTCCTATCTATCTATCTATCTATCTATCTATCTATCTATCTATCTATCTGTCTGTCTATCTATCTATCATGTAATTAAAAGTATATATTGTATTCAACAAGTTCTTCATGTAGGTTTTACCTTCACCATAATTCATTGCTTTTGTACATTATTTTTGCAGACCAATATAGCAGCTTTCTTTAGTATACCTTGGCTGTCTGTTTTCTATACTCAATAAAGCCCCTTGTCTTCTGTCTGTAGGTGATCCAGGGTGGGTGCACCTTCAGTGCTGTGCAATCTCTTGTAAGCATTGAGTACTTCTGCAGCTCCGGTCACTGAGATACTGAATCCACACACAGATTTTGCAAGGTCTCCGTAGTATTACTTAAACTAAGTAAAATAGAGATGACTTAGCTGTGAGTTGGAGATTTTCCCTGGAGCCAGACGTTCTCAGTAACGTACAGTCTGCTCTGCTGACAGCGTCTTAGTACATGATACGATCCAACGATTTCATCAAGGTCACAACTTCTTACCTCCTGGATTAAAGGGAACCTGTCACCCCCCTCTTTGGGCATTTTAAACTGTGCCTACCAGCTCACACATTATGTAAATGGGCTTCTAGTAACCCCAGTATGTGCCCAGACTGACCCCTCATACATGTGAAAACAACTTTTATTGTATCCAGCGGTGGCCTCCTATTGAATCACTGAGGCTGCTATATGATCATGGTGACTTAACCCCTCGCCGCCCCTCCTGGCTGCAAAACCCGCCCAGCATGTTTTAAACTTCCCGCCTCTCCTCTGGCCGGCACTTGAGTGAAAGGAGCACTTTCACCGGCGCATTAGAGCGGGTGTCCATGCTCCAAAGAGCATAATGCAGATGTCTCGCGACACTTCACAAATCTCGCAAGACCTCGGCACTGACAGCGGCATCTGCACCTGCTCAATGGAGGGAATCTGTCATGTCAAAAATTCATATGTAACTGCTATCATTTTCTAATTCTTCTCTCTAAGCTCTTTGCACCTTCCTTGATCGCAACACTGCTAAAACACTTGTTAATGCTCTCATCATCTCCCGACTTGACTACTGCAACATCCTACTTATCGGCCTCCTTTGCACCTCTCCAATCTAACCTAAACTCCGCTGCCCAACCAATTCACCTGTTTCCCCGCTTCTCCCCTGTCTCCCTCAACTGCCAAGCCCTTCACTGGCTTCCCACTTCTCAGAGATCCCCATTTAAAATACTTACCATGACATACAATGCCATCCACAACCTGTCCCCTCCATACATCTGTAACATGGTGTCCCGATATTTACCCTCAAGCAACCTGCGATCCTCCCAAGAACTCCTCCTCTACTCCCCTCTCATCTCCTCTTCTCACAACCGCGTACATGATTTCTCCCGTGCATCCGCTATACTCTAGAACTCTCTTCCCCAACACATCAGACACTCGTCTACCCTGGGAACCTGCAAAAGAAACCTGAAGACCCACCTCTTCCGACAAGCCTACAACCAACAATGAGACCTAGTCCTCTGCACCGTCTCACGATCGGCACTACCCCTCCTACTGTATTCTCACCTGTTCCTCTTAGACTGTGAGCCCTCGCGGACAGGGTCCTTCTCCCTCTCATATCTGTACGACTTGAATGTCCATATATATTGTACTTGTCCTCATCTCCCCTTTCCATATTTAATGGAATCAAATGGCGCTATATAAATAAATAATAATAATAATAATAGTACTTCCCTCCTATCCTGTGTAAATTTCAAAATAAAAGATTAATTCAATCTGTCAATCACAGTGATCTCTCTGCCGACCACTCCCCAAGGAATGAATATTCATGCATCACTACACAGCCCTGCCCTCCTGTGATCTGTTATGCTGTGTGACACATTGAAGAGCAGAAAGGAGGGGGGATGAGGTATCCGTACCTTTACACGCGGCAACTTTTCTAGGAATTTCACTGGCAACTTACTGGTTGCAGTGAAATCATGGAGACATTGTTCCATTTGTACACAGCAACAAGATAGAACAATGTATCCATGATTGCACTGCAACCAGTAAGTTGCCAGTAAAATTCCTAGAAAAGTTGCCGCGTGTAAAGGTGCCCTTAGAGATCTTCATTATGTGTACCTGAGGCATCTGTGTAGTGTGTGCAGTCTGAGATATTTCTATGTGATTATAAGAACATTTGATCATTTGCTCAGCAGAAACACACATTACATGTCTGCAGGAAAACCAACTTTCATATAATAGAAATCTTACAGATAACACACAGTGTAGGACAAAACACCTCCCCCCTCCCAGCACAGAACACAGAGGGGAGGGACTGAACACCAGCTTGGGTAGGTGTGGATATTTAAGTAGCACTTATACAGCAGCCAGATTATTCGGCTGTGAATATAATGGAGAGGATTAAAGCCCTAGCTCCCTGCAGGGTCTGAAAATGCTTATAGCATGGAAACAAGAAATGGTACAATAAATTATTTTACATTTGTTTAAACGCTTTTCCCAGGCCCTACTCAAGGGTGATATTAGTATAATACTGTAAAATGACCTGACAGAGTCCCTTTAAGGGGCATTTTCACTGCAAGATAATCATGAAAGAGCATTGTTAAAAATGCTAAATTCACGATTACCTTGCAGTGTAAACAGGCTGCTGATCACCTGATGAATGAGTAAACTGCTCGCATGAACACTCGGCTGAGCTAAGAAGGGAGGGTTGAATATTAACTAACGGCCAAAGAAGTATTAGGCTATTCAGTATTTTGGCCAAATTTTACTCTATAGTCCAAGTAACAGCAATTGTTTTTGACACCTTGCTTCACAACTACACGTCTTGTCTGTGCTCCACCAGCAGCACAAGCTAATTAGCTCGTTAGTGGCATTTCTACAGACATATTAATCACCGACATCCTTATATTGATGTGTTTCAGAACTTCTGTCCTAAAATGTGCACTTGGCTGATACAGATGACCAAAGGAACCGCTCCTACTGGTAAAATTAATAGCAATCCAGACAAAATACTCTTTGTGTAATTACTCTTCATTAGCACACAGGGTAACGCAGAAAATAAATGTAATTGATAGGACACTGAATTTCTCACTGGTTACAAAACAAAACAAATTGCATTCAGATCACACAGAATATATTATTATTTTTTATCTATCGGTTTACATTATGTAAAATGACTATCATTTGATTCTGGTCTAAGGGTACTTTCACATCAGCGGTTTTTGCCGATCGCGGCAGATGCGGTGAAAAAAACGCATCTGCCGCGATTACCGCATAACCGCTGCACTTGCGGCACAGTTGCGGCAAGCCCCATGCAATGTCTATGAGGCTTGCGGTAAGTGTGCGGCAGGTGCGGCAAGTGCGGTTTCAGCACTTGCGGCAGGTGCGGCCGCGAAAAAAACCGCGGCCAGCCGCGTTTTTTTGCGGCCGCACCTGCCGCAAATGCCAAAGCCGCACTTGCCGCAAGCCCACATAGACATTGTATGGGGCTTGCCGCAACTGTGCCGCAAGTGCAGCGGTTATGCGGTAATCGCGGCAGATGCGTTTTTTTCACCGCATCTGCCGCGATCGGCAAAAACCGCTGATGTGAAAGCAGCTTTATAGTGTCCATATTTACAAATGTGCTTTTATTTGTTGGGGTTCAGAGCTTCCGTCAGGATTTGGATAGAAATAGAGGAAATATTTGTGAGCATGTTGTGCAGATGCCATATCGGAAACCCCATTGACCTCAATATTCATGGTCTTGTACAACAGCCACAGGCTTATGCCCTGGAGGGACTATATTGAGCAAACCACAGATGGCGCTGTGTTAGCAGTTATAATTTACTTATGTGCATGTAGATCCTCTTTCTACTGTCTGAACTCTCGGTTTTGTTTGGTTCAGTTCTCTTTCTGTATTTCTATATCAGGGGTCCCCAACTCCAGGCATCAAAGGCCGCCAACAGTGCAGGTTTTCAGGATTTCCTTGATATTGCACAGGAGTTGGAATCATTACCAGTGCAGATGATCACATTAGCACCTGTGCAATACTAAGGAAGTCCTAAAAACCTGCACTGTTGGCGGCCCTTGAGGTCTGGAGTTGGGGACCTCTGCTCTACATGTTGAGATGATACATAAAAATGTTTGAGGTACTTTTCCACGTTAAACCAATTAGTCTCCTAAAATACATTGGTGCTGATCAGGGGCCCCGATGCGTAAGCTCCAACGGGGCCCCCAATTATTGCAAATCTTTAATAATATTAGTCTTTTTCTATGAGCCAAAGAGACTTTTGGGGCCCCCCTAGGCTGCAGTGCCCGGGTGCGATCGCAACTCCTGCACCTATAGTAGTTACGCCCCTGGTGCTGATGATTCTGCTGGAAGCTAAAATCTGCAGCAACTATATCCAAAGATATTTGTCATGGGCAAATCACAAACTCAAAATCCCGTGTTTTTTACATTTTCACTGAGTGGCATATGGGATCATACCGTCACAGTGATTAGCAGATCATTTGGCCTCGTTGGAGTCTTCTCAGTAATGAACATGAGTGGAGCGGATTTAATTTCTTTTGGTGCAGTAGGGGTTAAGGATTCCTTTTTCATCCTGCTGAGATTCCTTTTGCTCTAATCTCAGCTGTTGCCCCTTATTGCCACTTCCTTCTGTTATTTAAACTCACTCCTGGCTCCATTATGTGCCAGTTATAATTCTCCTATGCTGACCTCCCTGGATAAGCTGCTCCAGTCACAGCCATGGAATTTGTTTTTGTTGTTTTATACCCTCTTGTTTTTCAACTGCGCTGGGTTGCCTTATTGTAGTAGTAAGACTAGTGTCTTGTTGCTCATTTCACTAGTCAGGGCTATCCCAGGGCAGCCAGGGCTTAGGCACGTGATCACACATAGAGGAAGGACCCATATAAAGACACTAGAGAATGCAAAGTTCAGGCAGAGGTGAGTGTAAGGGGGTTGCCCCTTCCCTGTCTCCCTATCATTAGGGCCCTCCTTTAGCTTGTCCTTGGTCTTCCTCTAACTTTGGCATCGCACACTGAGTTTCTCCTCACTGTCGTGGCATTCATTAAGAAATGCATACAAATAATGTCTCCTACATGTAGCCCTATAGTTATACCATATGATCAGTTAACCAACCACCCAACATATAATAAAAATAAATGTCATTGAAGTGGGGACAAATAAAAGTAAAAATATGACCCTAGCCTTCCGGATTCCGGTTTTATCTTAGAACTTTTTCCAGCGCCGCATAGCGTTACTGCTATGCGGTGCTGGAAAACGCTGCCCTTAGTTACCCGCTGTTTACCTTAACGACCTGTCACACAGGCAGAGGCTCGGAGTGCGCTTTACAGCGCCGCACAGGAAACCGTTGCAGACAGCGTTTCCTGTGCGGCTCTGTAAAGCGCACTCCAAGCCGCTGCCTGTGTGACAGGTCGTTAAGGTAAACAGCGGGTAACTAAGGGCAGCGTTTTCCAGCACCGCATAGCAGTAACGCTATGCGGCGCCTGAAAAAGTTCTAAGATAAAACCGGAATCCGGCAGGCTAGGGTCATAACGCAAATGTGACCCTGGCCATAATCTTATATATGTGTCCCTGCTATGTACTGTGTAATGGATGTATCTGACTGTACAGGGACATGGTCTGATCCTACTACATCTCCTGTGCTGAGATAATCTTATATATGTGTCCCTGCTATGTACTGTGTAATGGATGTGTCTGACTGTACAGGGACATGGTCTGATCATACCACATCTCCTGTGCTGAGATAATCTTATATATGTGTCCCTGCTATGTACTGTGTAATGGATGTGTCTGACCGTACAGGGACATGGTCTGATCATACCACATCTCCTGTGCTGAGATAATCTTATATACCGTATATACTCATGTATAAGCCGAGTTTTTCAGCCCAAAAATTGGGCTGAAAAGTCCCCCCCTCGGCTTATACACGGGTCATACGGTATGCTGTGGGGGGGGAAATGTGACCGGGGGCTGGAGGAGGCAGGAGGGGGCTGCCTCATTAGTGCAATGAATATGCACGGCATCCCCCCGTCCATCAGCGGCGGGGGGATGCCGTGCATATTGCACTACACAGCCCCCCCTCCTTAATATGGGTCCCCCAGAGTAATAAACAGCCCCCCCTCCTTATCATGTCCCCCCCCCAGGCTGCGGCAGCTGTCAAAATAACAAACACTTTATACATCACCTTCCGGCGCAGCTACTCCGCTCCTCCGGTCCTCCGCTCGCCGGCTTCTTCTTCCTGCTTGTGCCGGTGTCATGTGACCGGGCGCAGGAGATGACGTCATTTCCTGCGCGCGGTCACTGAAGTCGGCACCAGAAGGAAGAAGAAGCCGGCGAGCGGAGGAGCGGAGGACCGGAGTAGCTGCGCCGGAAGGTGATGTATAAAGTGTTTGTTATTTTGACAGCTGCCGCAGCCCGGGGGAGACATGATAAGGAGGGGGGGGGGGGGCTGTATACTACCACTGGGGCTGTATATACCTCTGGGGCTGCTGTATACTACCACTGGGGCTGTATATACCTCTGGGGCTGCTGGATACTACCACTGGGGCTGTATATACCTCTGGGGCTGCTGTATACTACACTGGGCTGTATATACCTCTGGGGCTGCTGGATACTACCACTGGGGCTGTATATACCTGTGGGGCTGCTGTATACTACCACTGGGGCTGTATATACCTCTGGGCTGCTGGATACTACCACTGGGGCTGTATATACCTCTGGGGCTGCTGTATACTACCACTGGGGCTGTATATACTTCTGGGGCTGCTGTATACTACCACTGGGGCTGTATATACCTCTGGGGCTGCTGTATACTACCACTGGGGCTGTATATACCTCTGGGGCTGCTGGATACTACCACTGGGGCTGTATATACCTCTGGGGCTGCTGGATGCTACCACTGGGGCTGTATATACCTCTGGGGCTGCTGTATACTACCACTGGGGCTGTGTATACCTCTGAGGCTGCTGTATACTACCTCTGGGGCTGCTGTATACTACCACTGGGGCTGTATACTACCTCTGGGGCTGCTGTATACTACCACTGGGGCTGCTGTATACTACCACTGGGGCTGCTGTATACTACCTCTGGGGCTGCTGTATACTACCTCTGGGGATGCTGTATACTACCACTGGGGCTGCTGTATATACCTCTGGGGCTGCTGTATATTACTACTGGAGCTGCTGCTCTATATACCACTGGGCTGCTGCTGTATTCCTCTGGGGCTGCTGTATACCACACTGCTGGGGGCTGTATACCTGTGCTGGGGTCCACCCTCGGCTTATACACGAGTCAACAGGTTTTCCCAGGTTTTGGGGGCAAAAGTAGGGGGGTCGGCTTATACACGGGTCGGCTTATACACGAGTATATACGGTATGTGTCCCTGCTATGTACGGTGTAATGGATGTGTCTGACCATACAGGGACATGGTCTAATCATACCACATCTCCTGTGCTGAGATAATCTTATATATGTGTCCCTGCTATGTACTGTGTAATGGGTGTGTCTGACCGTACAGGGACATAGTCTGATCATACCACGTCTCCTGTGCTGAGATAATCTTATATATGTGTCCCTGCTATGTACTGTGTAATGGATGTGTCTGACCATACAGGGACATGGTCTGATCATACCACATCTCCTGGGCAGGGAAGGAAGGAAAAGAGTATGCAGACTGCACATCGCAAGGACACATATATAAGATTATCTCACCACAGGAACATGTTTTTAAACACATTCATTTGGGGAAACTATTATTATTCCAAGATACTGATTAAAATCAACTTTAAAATTATCTTTAATGTCTTTAACAATTTTTTGGTATAGCTATAATTATATGATAGTTTAGACTTTTTGGTCAGGTTAGGCTGTTTTCACATCAGCGGTAATCGCTGATTGCGACAGTTGCGGTGAAAAAACTGTAACTGCCGCGATTACCGCATAACGGCTGCATTTGCGGTTCACCTGCGGCAAGCCCTATGCAATGTCTATGGGGCTTGCGGTAAGTGTGCGGTTTCGGCACTTGCAGCAGATGCGGCCGTGAAAAAAACGCGGTCAGCCGCAGTAGACGCAGTAGCCCATAGACATTGCATGGGGCTTGCCGCAGGTGAACCGCAAGTGCAGCCGTTATGCGGTAATCGAGGCAGTTGCGGGTTTTTCATCGCAACTGCTGCAATCAGCGTTTACCGCTGATGTGAAAGCAGCCTTACAGTTTGGTTTTTATTATATATTTTCCATTTGATATATTGGATAGTTATTGTACGGTACATAATTTATTTCCCTTGATCTAATAAAATAATTCTTTTGGGGTGTATAATCCATCACCAATATGCCAGGTTCCGTGTTGAATGCTATATGTATTGATTTAAAATTAATTTTGTACATTGGAAAACTACATTAATGTCATCTTTCTCTGTACAAATGCTGTAGCAATAAAGTTAATTTTCCTCTGGTAGCCAGACTTTCATTATAGCGTCTGGACAGAATTGGAATGCTAATAACCTGCAGATTAACCCTATATACATTTTCAAAAATAAGACTAAATTTGGCACTGCTTAAAAACTTGTAGAGAAGATTCAGATCCCCGACCGGAGCTTCAGAGTTGCATCAGGACAAGGTGCTGATCCAGGTTAGGCTAGGGTCACACTTGGAGGGTTACCCACACCTGACACCTCTGCTAACAACTTAGAATCTGCCCCTGCAGCGCATAGCTTTAACGCTATGAGCTGCCTGCTAACGCTCCCCGTAGAAACCTACAGTTTATCCTAACAGCGGCCACACAGGATGTGCGCTTTAGCTGTGTGCACAGGAAAATGCTGCAGACCACTTTTCCTGTGCGCTTTAATAAAGTGCACGTCCTGCAGCTTTGTGTGTGGCCGCTGCTAAGGTAAACAGCGGGTTTTTATGGGGCTACGTTGCAATGGCAGTGCATAATGTTAACTCTATGTGCTGCGGGGGAAAATTCTAAGTTGTTAGCAGAGGTGTCAGGCGTGGGTCAACCTCCAAGTGTGACCCTAGCCTTAACTGTATATAAAGTCCAAGATTCCAGAAGAAAGTTGACGTCACACCAGTCTATTAGAGCAAAAGAACCTTTGATTCAATCCAGGTCTATGCTGGTCATTGAGGCTGAGAATCAGGCTGTTGACCTAATATTCCCTGCTTCCTCCCCTATCGCAACATTTATCCACTTGATTCAATAAACGCTCTTTGGATTGCATGGACTGGTGTATCGTCAACCTTCTTTTGGAATATTAACCCTATATGCAGGTTCATAACATTTGAGGACATGACAGGTTTCTTATAAAATGAAAAAAGAAAAGTATTTTGTATTGAACCTTTTCCCCGAAGACCTATCAATCTGCTCACTTTACAAACACGCTGCCTGCAGATTAGACGTTAAGACTGAAACGTCAGGTTCCCTTTAAGATAAATATTAAAGTGCTATGTTCTTACAGTCAATAGCTGCCGGCATTGACTTGCATTGTTGAACTTGTCATTTAAAAATGAATTAATGGTCCGATGAAGAAATGTACAAAACTGAAATTCTACCTTACCGGCTCACCCATCACTAATCAAGTGTTTGTTCTCAGGAAAACAGAGAAACTCCTTCTCGCCACATGTCTCGTACATTAAAAAGAATTAACCGAGCAACTAAGCTCAGCGGGCAGGTAATTGATTGTATGTAACCCAGACACTTATAATAAAGGCTTTAGAACAGTATGATTTTCTTGTATGCAAGACACATTCTGACCGTATAAGACTGATGATGATTGGAGGTGTGTGCATTATCAATGAAAAATTACTTTTTTTATAGGTTTTTTTTTTACACATTGGATATTTATCGCTTCTACACAGGATAGGTGGCAAGTAGTGTATCGGTAAAACCAGACCAATTGCTAGGATGGTTGGACAATCCCACTGTTCTTTATTGCACAACCATAATAATGAGGAGTCTCAATAAAGTGGTGATTACCAATGATGGAAAAAGTCTAGAACAGTGATCCCCAACCTGTTGCTCGGGACCCACATGTGACTCACGGGCCAGTAATGTGTGGCTCATGGCTGTCTTCCAGCTTGGTGCATTAGCACCAGGTCTAGCAAAGAGCAGGTCTCCAAATGTTTATTTTTGGGAGTAGCTTCACACACAAGAGGAGATATGAATGGGGTTATGCATGAACCCCTGGACCTTTACATACTTCCATGATGTGATTTCTCTGGAAAAGCTTTGGCTCTCATTATACCGGTAATAAGGTCTCTGGGTGTCACTACTGTCAGTAGCTAGTAGGCAAGTAGTAGGCCAGAGCTGGATGTAGTAGTAGGCCAGAGCTGGATGTAGTAGTAGGCCAGAGCTGGATGTAGTAGTAGGCCAGAGCTGGATGTAGTAGTAGGCCAGAGCTGGATGTAGTAGTAGGCCAGAGCTGGATGTAGTACTAGGCCAGAGCTGGATGTAGTAGTAGGCCAGAGCTGGATGTAGTAGTAGGCCAGAGCTGGATGTAGTAGTAGGCCAGAGCTGGATGTAGTAGTAGGCCAGAGCTGGATGTAGTAGTAGGTCAGAGCTGGATGTAGTACTAGGCCAGAGCTGGATGTAGTAGTAGGCCAGAGCTGGATGTAGTAGTAGGCCAGAGCTGGATGTAGTAGTAGGCCAGAGCTGTATGTAGTAGTAGGCCAGAGCTGGATGTAGTAGTAGGCCAGAGCTGGATGTAGTAGTAGGCCAGAGCTGGATGTAGTAGTAGGCCAGAGCTGGATGTAGTAGTAGGCCAGAGCTGGATGTAGTAGTAGGCCAGAGCTGGATGTAGTAGTAGGCCAGAGCTGGAGGTGGCTCTTGACCCTCTCTCTGAGCTGAATGTGGCTCTCACGATAAGAAAGGTTGGGGATCTCTGGTCTAGATTAACCATTTACTGTATCAGTCAGCCCAATAGACATTTATATCGTTACTGTGTATCATATGGCCACTCCACGTGACACTACATGTTTCCTCTACTGAACTAAGCCTTTGATATTCCTTCTGCAAAAGCAAATGATCACTGAAGGTTGAAAAAGCCTAATATGTGTCGATCCACTCAGTAGCTTCCAAAAAATAGGCTTCATTATTCTAAAGATATGTCCAAATGATAAAATCTCTTTTAAAAACTGTAAAAAATACTTCTGCTTTTTTATTTAGCTATTTAAAGGGAACCTGACAGCTAACACATGTTGCCTAATCCACAGGATAAACTCTGGAACACTGAGGAGATTTAGAGAAAAACACACTTTAAAAGCTGCTAGTGGGAAAGGCTGGTCCCCGGTAGCTTCTCCTAGCTCACTGCTCTGGAGTGATAGGTGTCTCTCTATATGCACACACTGGGAGAAAACTGTAAATCCAGGGCAGTGGACGGGGTAAAGCTGATGGGGACCCGTCTGTCTCCCGTGCGGTTCAGTCCAAACTGGCTTATATAGTATGATTTTCACTGAAACGCCACAACATACCGTATTTTAAAAAAAATGGAGGTGATACATTTCTGTAAGGTTGTTCATCCCATAAATACAATATCTGTGTTCCATTTAATACAGGAAAACAATGATGATGCCTTAACATACATGATCTAAAAAGAATGAATGAATATATACTCAAGTAAAAAGTATGTATGTAGGGAATTGCAGCCTGCCTGTACAACTCAATTATTGAAGAACATCAGATAAGGAAACACTTGCCTAATGTGAGACATCCACAAGGATGATAGTAGGGAAAGGTTTTTGCAGTGGTGATCTGTGAAGGTTGAGCTGCGAGGATACTTACATCCGCATGTCAATGCAGTGAGTGGTGGTATCAAGGGAGTCGGCCAAATGCAATCCTAGATACCAAGCACGCAAAGCAGGAGAGCGGGTGATGTCACACTGCTCGGGCCATGGGAATCCCTGAAGGAGAAACAGCTGAGGCAAAGCTTGCCAAATGCGTTTGTAATGCTTAGGCTCGAGTCACATTGGGCATGAGACATTCAAGACACTCACGCGAGTCTCGCATGTATCACCAGGCACTGGCAATGGCTCTCTGGACAGAAACATTCAGCGCCATAGAAATGCATGAAGCTCCATGCTCCTGTCCAGAGAGTTGTCAGCCGTGCTGGATGATGCATGTGTGGTGCCCCGCGGGTCCAGTCACCACAGAGGTACTGCATTTCTGTTAGGGTGTAGTATCCCACTCACCGGTAAGGGGAGTACAGACTGGTACCGGGACACCCATATCACACTAGGAACGAATGTAGTGGGGTTGGGTGGTAAAGGGAGTTAGTTAGAGGGAGTACTTGGGAGGAATGAGGTCAGAAAGAACACACATAGATGATGTGGGGCACGTGACGAAGGGGTATAAAAAGAGCAAGAAACATCTAGAACATAGGAGATGACAGTGAGAAGAAAGACAGTTAAGAGAGAGTGAACAGCTGAGGAGAGGTGGTTGAACAGCTGAGGAGAGGCCATTAAACACCAAGGTCAAGTTGGAGGGCAGCTAGAGAATATATGCCTGAGAATTTTCCAGAGGACTGGAGCAAGTGAGAGCTCGTCCTGAGGCTGAACCGTAGAGCAGAACATCACCCAAGTGGCTCCGGGAGGAAGAGGGGGTCCCAGAGGCACGGGAAGTGAGCAATCCACCCGTGGGACTCATATCCATTGTTAAGTGCAGGCAAGTGGAGGGACTAGGCCTTGAGGGATACCGGGAACCCAAAATACTAGTGGAGAAGACCAGGCTCAGCTAGCAACCCGGAGACTGTGCAGCACTTCCAAGGTGACACGGTCGACAACCTCACACATCTGCTGAAAACGTGGCAACCATAGGGCTAAGGGGAGACACAGCCTATGGAACCCCTAGGAAAAGCCCACAGTCACTGGCTCAAAGCTCTCTGTGGCGAGGCGCAAGGCAGGACGGGCAAGGCAAGCACTATGTGAGACGACCTGGAAAGGACAGAGAAGGGGTAGCAGTTACGTACCATCCTATTACCAGTGAGTAGCTGGATCCCGGTCTCCAAGAATCCAGTGCTCAGCGAGCTGCTACACAAAGACTCAGTAAAAGATCTGAAGACTACAACCCGCTGTTTATGCAAACTTTCTTAATGCTTCTAAAGCACCAGAAACACAACTACCAACTCACTCAGGTACCTTTGGCCATCTTTAGGAGCCAGTCCTACCCGTAGAGGGCTTAAGAACATTGCTCCCAACCATCGGCCCCTAGGAAGACTGTCAAGCAGCGGCGGCCAGATATAGCCGCAATCTGCGGGTGGCTTCACATAAATTAACCCTCCACCTCAGAACTTTTAATGACACCGCCAGGGTCACGGAGCCGGGTCTTGGTCCTGTGATCCCTGTGATGAAGCCTCAAGAAAGCCTGGTTGCGAGTATCCTAAGGCCCTGGAAGGGCGTGTCATATGTGAGACTCACGTGAGTTTCTTGAATGTCTCTTGCCCAATGTGACTCCAGCCTTACAAGACTTCTTCATCAGGAAATAGCCACTCACACTTCTAATGTAAATATATTGCTTATGTGCTGCTATCAATAATTAGTAAAACTATTTCACTAGCAAAAACTACATAATTCCATTAGAAGTGTAAGTGGCTCTTCCCTGAGGAAGAAGACTCATCTGTAAATATGGTCTCAATGTTACTGTATATATGTCCTCCATCCTGCTATATATATGGTCTCAATCCTGCTATATATATCCTTCATCCTACTGTATATATGGTCTCCAACCTGCTGTATATATCCTTCATCCTACTGTATATATGGTCTCCATCCTTCTGTATATATAGTATCCATCCTGCTGTAAATATGTCCTCCATCCTACTGTATACAGTCATGGCCAAAAGTATTGACACCCCTGCAATTCTGTCAGATAATACTCAGTTTCTTCCTGAAAATGATTGCAATCACAAATTCTTTGGTATTATTATCTTCATTTAATTTGTCTTCAATGAAAAAACACAAAAAGAATTGTCCTAAAGCCAAATTGGATTTAATTCCACACCAAACATAAAAAAGGGGGTGGACAAAAGTAAAGAGCAGTTTTAGTGTACAGAGCATGCTCAGTACACTAAAATTGGGTCTGAAAAACGATCTTGTTTTTTCTCGGACCCGTGCTCCATAGGCCCCCATGTTAAAGGCCCCGGATAGGGTTGGATCCAATTCGGTCTGATTTGGTCTGCTGTGCCCAAAATCGGAGCAGTGTCCGATTTTGGTTACAGCAAAAAATCAGACAGAATCAGATCTGACAAAAATCGGATGGCAATAAGGCCAAATCCGATCCCCATAGGGATATATGGGGGCAAAATCGGATCCATGGCTGTCCGTTGTACAACGGACAGCTACGGATTGCAAAAAATCGCAATGTGAAAACAGCCTTAGATGGTTTGTGTTTGCTCACTGTGGGATCTCAGCACCTTCCTTTCTATAGGTAAATTGCATTCTGTTCTGCCCTCCATCTCCCTAGGAGGAACGTGAAGTACTCAACAGCTGTTCAGGCAGCAAAAATCCAAGTTGTCATAATTTAGTGTGGGATCATAGCCATTCTTCCTGCATGATTTGCTCACTGAGTGTGTTGGGGCACACTCAAATGGTAGCAGGATTGAGGTAAATAGGCACATTTTCCCTTAAAATAAAGTCCAGTAGTTTATTAAGACATCATAAACTGCATACAGTGCACAGTTCATTTACATCAATGGAACATTAGTGACATACCAGTCTGTTTCAATGGCGGATCTGCCCACCTGTCATTTACTTTCATACATCAACGGAACATTAGTGACACACCAGTCTGTTCCAGTGGTGGATATGCCTGCCTGGCATATACATTCATAGTTCATTACAGTATGTCAATGCAGGCATCACAATTCAAGGACAGACCTCGCTGTCCACCGTCTAGGAAACTGCCTCACTGGGATCACCAACTCCTTTCATTCCAGACCCTCAGCAGAACTGAAGCTTCCTGAACAATGAGACATTCCAGGCCCTCCCATGGTCTTCTCACTGTGTGTCTTCAAGGACGCCATCCACTAACAAGAATACCATCACAGGTGCTTCCCATGACAGTGGCTGCTCCAAACACTAATGGTGGGGTTACACGTAGCGATATCGTCCCGATATCGCATACAACGCCGCGGGAGCGCGCATTTTGGGAGCACTTTTCGCCGGTTTACACGCTGCGATATCGGGAAACAACGTCCCTCCGATGTGTACGCCCACCAACCCAGTAACGACCATTTAACATGGGAGTTAATGGGTGAGGTGCGAGTACGCATCGGAGTTGGGCTGTCACACGCAGCGATGCTGGTACAACGGCCTTGCGATATCGGGAAGTTGAATAGCTCTGCTATTCAACTCCGATATAGTTTTGGCATCGCTCCAGCATCGCGTTGTATGCTAAAACAGTACAACGCGCACACGATATCGGCTCCAACTCGCGACCCACGTGACTTTTTGTCGGAGTTGGGTCGGAGTTGGACGCCGATATCGCGGCGTGTAAACCCACCATGAGAGCAAGACCCTCACAGATTCTGCCAGTCTCTCCAGATATCCATGGTCTCTCTGTCAGACCACATGTGCTTACACAAACACGTTATAAGGTATTATTATTATTATTTTTTTTTTATATAGCACCATTAATTCCATGGTACTGTACATGAGAAGTGGTTACATACAAAATTATAGATATTGTTTACAGTAAACAAATTAACAATGACAGAGTGGTACAGAGGGGAGATGACCCTGCCCTTGCGTGCTGACATTCTGCAAGATATTTGGGAGAAGAAAGTAGGTCAGGGGCGTGACAGCACTGGTGGCAGTAGGGCAACAGCTCCAGTGTCGGTGGGGCGACAGCTACGGTGTCGGTGAGGCAGCAGCTTGGTCATTGCTGGCTGTTAGCTTTCCTGAAGAGATGGGTTTTCAGATTCCGTCTGAAGGATCTAAGTGTGGTGAATAATCGGACGTGTTGGGGCACAGAATTCCAGAGGATGGGGGATACTTCGGAGAAATCGTGGAGGCATTGTGTGAGGAATGAATAAGTATGGAGGAGAGGAGGAGGTCTTGGGAAAATCAAAGATTACGGAAAGGAAGATAGTGGGAGATTAGTTCAGAGATATAGGGAGGAAACAGGTTATGGATGGCTTTGTAGGTCAGTGTTAGTAGCTTGAACTGGATTTGTTGAGGAATTGGGAGCCAGTGGAGGGATTTGCAGAGAGGACAAACGGGGGAGTGACTCACCGTTGCCGGGTTCTCAGGTCTCAGGCGATGCTTCCCTCGTCACGGTTCCGCGCCTGAGGCTGTGGGGCCCGGTGGTCAGATGAAAAGGGGATAAAAGGATGGGGATGTTTCTTGATTGTCATGACGCCACCTGTGGGAGACCGGTGATGGCACCGGCGCTGCTTGAGCCTCCGGGGATGTGCGGCAGCTAGATGGGATGCTCCCCACAGCATGAGCAGGAGTCCCCGGGGCCAGGAGCTGCGCTGGGTGGAATATGGCAGCTCAGTTGTTTTTAGTGAGCAAGGGTTAATAACAGTTCTGGAAGAAATGCACCGACACAATGCTCCTCTGTAACGGGTCTTTACTGTAATGGTTGTCGTGGTACACGGTATACTGTTAGTTGGTAACGGACCGGGTGGTCCCAGCGATGAATGTTCTTTATTCAGAGCTCCACGGTGTTCCTTCCTTAACTAACCTTTCTGTTCTAGTTGCCTTGCTGCCTTAGTGCGCCGGATCGGGTACTGGGCAGACTTCAGCTTGGTCACGTTAACCAGGCAAGAGTCCTTAGGCCCAATGTGGGGTACCTCCCCGGCAAGACTGCTACTTTAGGGCTGTAGTGAGGCGCTCCTAGGAAGCTTCTCCTTCACTCCGGTTTGCAGAACAGCGATGGATGTCTGTTTGCCTCGGAACCGGTGTCCGGTGAGATTGGGCATGGGTGTCTTTTACCCGTAGCTTAGTTGCTGTTGTTGCCCGTGTTCCGGTCTGAGTCACTGCTTGATGGTGCTCTGCCGGTAAGTTTTAGTGCCAGGGCTGCACAGCACTGTGCAGGTCCCTGTTCCTTCTCTCTCCTCCAACCACTTCTCCTAAGTTGTTAAATTCCCCACACACACTACACTTACACTCCTCCCTTCAGGACCTGATTGGCCCTCTACCTCTAAGTGGTGCATGTTTTGTATGGAGCTCTGGGTTTAACCATTTCATCACTGAGACGGAAGATATTACATCTTCAGTCAGGGATGCAATACCTTCCTGTGACGCACTCGTTGCGGGGCGCCACAGAAGTAGCGAGGAGAGAGGTGGATTAGTCGGGCAGCAGAGTTAAAGAGAGACTGGAGAGATGCAAGAGTGTTTGCAGGGAGGCCACAGAGGAGGATGTTGCAGTAGTTAAGGCAGGAGATGATGAGGGCATGTAGAAGAATTTTAGTAGATTGAGGGCTGAGGAAATGATGGATTCTGGAAATATTTTTGAGCTGGTGGTGACAGGAGGTGGCGAGAGTTTGGATGTGTGGTTTGAAGGACAGGGCAGAGGCGATAGTTACCCCGAGGCAGTGAATTTCAAGTGTGGGAGAGAGTATGGTGCCATTTACCATAATAGATAGATCAGGTAGTGAAGATGAAAGATGGGATGGAGGAAAGATGATGAATTCGGTTTTGTCTACATTGAGTTTTAGGAAACGAGAGGTGAAGAAGGAGGATATGGCTGACAGACACTCTAGGATTCTGGCCAGCAGAGATTTGACATCTGGGCCAGAGACGTAGATCTGAGTGTCGTCAGCGTAGCGGTGTTAATGGAAGCCATGGGACTTTATGAGTTGTACTAGGCCAAGGGTATTCAGTAGATAAAGAAAAGTAGGGGCCCCAATACAGAGCCTTGTTGGACTCCAACATAGATAGGGCGGGATGAGGAGGTCGTGTGAGAGTGGGAAACGCTAAATGTGCAGTCGGAAAGGTATGAGGCGATCCAGGACAGGGCAAGGTCTTTGTAGCAGTAGGGGTATGAGCCATACCCACATCTCAGCAACTTGTAAACCTAAACACAAGTCTAATAGTGACTTTTCTGGGTTTCAATTGCAGAGCATAACTTGCTGAACTACAAGTCCCAGCATATATATGCAATGCAGCAAGCCACTGCATCATACACCCTACACAGGAATCACTATGGAATACAGGATCTCTAGTCTGTACAGGAACCAGCCGGGCTTTAAGAAATCTATTCATGCAATTTACATGAAAAAAACAATCAAGTCCAATGTCTGATTGGGCCGATATATTAAATACATCCATGCAGTCATACTTTTCAGTAATTCCACATTTTAGACATCTCATCATTGTGACATTTTTATATTTTCTTTAAAAAACTGCAAATATATATATAAAGTATGTGGCAGAGAGATGGATATTAGACCTGTAAATATGGAGCTTTCTGGTTCGTGCCTCCTGCATTGCAGCCGCTGATGTTACCTGGATCGGCAATTACGTTTCATCAATTAAAATGTTCTCTGTTCATAACCTTGCAATCCATCAGTGACTGACAAAGCGCAGTGTATGTGTGCAATGAGAAAATTAATTGTCTCAATTGTTTACGCCGTTCATTGGAACTTTCACCTGCAGATAGGAAGTAAAATGGGTTTCTTCATCGCATGTTTATTGATGAGGAGCCGACCCGGTGTCAGAAAGAAAATAAATCTAAATGGTTATTAAATTAAAGGACTGCAAAGCCCAGGAAAGCTACATAATAACATGAAGGATGTCATATAGAGAGGAGGTGGAGGGACGCCCTAGTATAGGGCTGGTTAATAACTCCACATTAAAAGAAATAATGATATATATATATGTGTATTGCATATTCCGATTGAAATTAATCAAAACTGACAACAGTGTAAATGCTTTTTGTGGTATTAACATATATTAACCAGTTTGTTGGTCTACAGGTCTTGGGGATAAATATGTGCATTAAAGGGATATTCAATTCAACGTAACCTGTTACACTTAAAGGGATATTCCTCCCAAAAAGTCAAGTTATCTTCCATCAGTAGCATAGGGGAAAAGTTGCTGATTACCAGGAACCTTTCTGCATCACCCCATAGTCATTTACATACAATAATACACCCCCATAGCCCTCCATATAAAATCATGCACACCCCAAAGTCCACCACCTAATATAATGCACTCCATGGTCCTTCATATAGTGTAATGCACCCCACAATCCTTTATGTAAAATAACGTACCCCCACAATCCTTCATATAGTATAATGCACAACATAGTCCGCCATATCGTTTTATGCACACCCCATAGTTCTCCATATAGAATAATGCACAACGCATAGTCCTCCATATTAAATAATGCAAACCCCATAGTCCTCCATATAGAACAATGCACACCACATAGTCCTCCATAAAAAATAATGTGCACCCCATAGAACCCTAAAGTCTGGCCTATAAATTAATGCACCCACAATATTTCTTCATATAGTATAATGCCCATAGTCCTCTATATACAATAATGTACTCCCCTAGTTTTCCTTATAAAATAATGCACACTCCAAAGTCATCCACATAGTATAATGCATCCCATAGTCCTTCATATAAAATAATGCACACCCCATAATGTACCATCCATACCATAGTCCTTCATGTAATGTAATGCATCCCATAATCCTCCATATAGTATAATGCACCCCATAGTCCTCCATATAGTATAAGCACACACCATAGTTCTCCATATAGTACAATGCACACTATGTAGTCCACCATATAAAATAATTCACCCCCATAGTCCTGCATACAGAACAATGCACACTCCATAGTCCTCCATATAAAATAATGCACACCCCGTAATCATCCGTCTAGTGGTATGGTCACCAGTGTAATCATTGATTAAAAAAAAAAAAATAAGTACTCACCTCTGGCCAATCCCCTGCTTCTCCAGTCTCCATAGAGAGTGGTCTGCAGCTCTGCTCATCTCCACACAGCTGGCACACTGTAGTGACTTCATTGCGCCCCGCTGTGCTGAGATGTCAGACGCCAAGGGAGAATGATGGAGGAAGGAGCATCAGCAGATCACTTCCTCTTTCATCATTGCTTTCAAATATATCAGGCTCACTTGACTCACGTGCCCCAAAGAGGCTGTGTTGTCTGCCATGATTGGTGGTATGCCACTGGTATGGGGCTCACCAATAGGCTGTAAGATACCATGGAGGAATACACATATCTGTTTGACTGGCACCTTGACTGCATACTGAACAGTGACTATAACCCATCCAAGCATGCCTCTTTGACATAATGAGACTGAGTCAGAACAGAATGACTGTTCAAACTAAACACAAGTGCTTGGTGCATCATGGCGTGGTCAAACAATTAAATGCACCTTCCCACCTGTTTGTTTTCCCTCCATCTCCAGACTTCTCTGGCTCAAGAAGCCAGACCTGTCAATCAAAGAAGAGGGAAGGCTGGAGATAGAGGGAAACAAGCAGGTGGGAAAGTGTATTTAAATCTTTGGCGGCCATGAAGCACCGAGAGCCTGTACTTGGTTAGAACAGTCATTCTAAGCTGACAGAATCCCTATAAGGGCCCTTTCACATCAGCGTTTTTTGAAATTCGCGGCAGATGCGGTGAAAAAACCGCATCTGCCGCATTTGCCGCATAACCGTTACACTTGCGGCACGGTTGCGGTAATCCCCATAGAAAGTATAGGGGGACTTGCGGCAGGTGCGGCAAGTGCGGTTTTGCACTTGCGGCAGGTGCGGCCGCGAAAAAAACCGCGGCTGACTGCGTTTTTTTTCACGGCCGCACTTGCCGCAAGTGCAAAACCGCACTTGCCGCACCTGCCGCAAGTCCCCCTATACTTTCTATGGGGATTACCGCAACCGCGCCGCAAGTGCATCGGTTATGCGGCAATTGCGGCAGATGCGGTTTTTTAACCGCATCTGCCGCAAATTTCAAAAAACGCTGATGTGAAAGGGCCCTAAGGCTGCCTTCAGATTTGCAGATGCCTCCGCAGCATTTTGCGGAGGCATCTGCAAGCATCTGCATGCAGACGGCAGCCCCTATGTTTATAATGGAGCGCATGGCGGTCTGCAGATGCTTGCAGACCGCTGTGCGCTCCCATTGCCCGCCATATGTGATCTGTGCGCGCGTCCCTGGTGCGGACGAGACTGTGTGATTTGTGCACAGGCATCCGCCTGCGCACAGATCACATGTGGCGGGCAATGGGAGCGCACGGCGGTCTGCAAGCATCTTCAGACCGCCGTGCGCTCCATTATAAACATAGGGGCTGCCGTCTGCATGCAGATGCTTGCAGATGCCTCCGCAAAACGCTGCGGAGGCATCTGCAAATCTGAAGGCAGCCTAACATCAACAGTTTCTTGAGTTCTTAATGACCTGGTGTAATTTTT
>JARQOC010000006.1:48010873-48088679 GCA_033576535.1 Allobates femoralis
TGTAAAGTGTAAGTTCTTATGGTCAGTGATGTACTCTCTCTCTTTTCTTTAGAGTGTAAGCTCCTATGATCAACGGGCCTCTCTATCTATCTCTTGTACAGTGTAGGCTCTTATGGACAGCATGGTCCTCTCTCTTTCCTTTATAGTGTAAGCGCTTATGGTCAGCAAGGTCCTCTCTCACTCCTGTAAAGTATAAGCTCTTATAGTCAGTAGAGTCCACTTTCTCTCCTGTATAGTGTAAGCTCTTATGGTCAGTAGGGTCCTCTTTCTCTCCTGTAGAGTGTAAGCTCTTATGGTCTGTGGGGTCCTCTCTCTCTCCTGTATAGTGTAAGCTCTTATGGTCAGTAGAGTCCTCTCTCTCTCCTGTATAGAGTAAGCTCTTATGGTCAGTAGGGTCCTCTTTCTCTCCTGTAGAGTGTAAGCTCTTATGGTCTGTCGGGTCCTCTCTCTCTCCTGTATAGTGTAAGCTCTTATGGTCAGTAGGGTCCTCTTTCTCTCCTGTAGAATGTAAGCTCTTATGGTCAGTGGGGTCCTCTTTCTCTCCTGTATAGTGTTAAACTCTTGTGGTCAGTAGGGTCCTCTCTCTCCAGTAGAGTGTAAGCTCTTATGGTCATCGAGGTTCTCTCTTTTACCCTATGTGTATCATACTTACATAATTATTACAAGCATTCCAGTGCTAGAATTCATTCAAATTTATTCACCACAAATTTTGGGTAAAATTTCTAGAAGTTTATTCATTTAAATTATAAAAGATTTGCTCATTTGTATTTGATAGCATTGTGGATTCCGCAGATTTTAATGCAGCAGCTTGTCAATTTGTTTCAGATTTTCGCTGCATAATTTACCATTTGCAATACAAGATACGTCCCACGTTGATGTCCCCTCATAGGGCCCATGGTGGCAGAAAAGTGATTGTATTTAAGGCTAGAGTCACACTTGCAGATTTTACATGCGTTTTTGGAGACCTGCGTTTTCTAAAAACGCATGCAGAAACGCACCCATAGGCCCCCATGCAAAAAACGCATGCCCCAATAGCAAAAACGCATGTCTGAATGTACCATGCGTTTTTGGGTGCAATTTTGGCTCCGCACCAAAAAATACTGCAAGCAGGGTTTTTTGGTGTGTTTTCAAAAACGCATGCGTTTTTTTTAACATGGCGCCCTATGGGAAACGCATGCATTTTTATATGGCACTAAATGGCACATGCGTTTTTGCATGCGTTTTTTAAGGGTGCCCCAGACCTATCAGCAAAAATGCATGCAAAAACACAGGCTGGAAAAAAGCACCGTAAAAAACGCATGCCAAGTGTGACCCTAGCCTTAAAGAACTTTTGTCATCTAATTTCACAATACAAACAGCAGACATTATTAAATAGAGATGTTAAACCTATTGTGGCTGGTGTGCTTACTTTGAAAATCCATATCAAAATGTCCATGTAATCATTTTGCAGTTTTTCCAACTAATATCCAATTAATAATCTTATGGTAGTTGAGTAAACTTCTTGAATTTTGCTTCATTCGGGAAAAATTTAATATATATCAAGTTAATTCTATGAATTGAATAGACCGTTAAAGGGTTAGATAAAATTTTCACTCCTCTGATCTGTACTGCTGCCTGCAGTTCTCCAATTTTCTCTTCTATCATCTATTTCTTCTGCCTTCCTTAAGGCCAGGTCTTCCATTCATTAGGCCCAAAGTCATCATATGGGGGACACAGCATGTCAATAATGTGCATCCACTAAAACGCAGGCATCTCAACCAAGGGTGTAAAATAGGTGCTGGGTTGTGATCACACCCAGGACTCAAATAGTCCCTTTAGTGTATATGAAAAGACCAATGCTTTTAAAAACTTGTATTAATTGCGAGCCCCCTTTAGTTTTTTCATTGAGGCCCATAAGCTTTCAATTATGCCACTAGTCACAATATACATCACTAAGGTTTGTTGCCCTGCTACATTAACACATGGGCAACAATGCATATTACTGTTGTGCTTTACATCCATGCGGTCGCATGGGGTCAAACGTGCATCACTGACCTGCATCATGCCCATGTGACTGCATGAGGCCTACTGAATTGAAGACTTGAACAGAAAAAAGAAGTCACGGTACCTAATGAATTGAAGATCAGGCTGGAAAGAAGAAGTCATGGCGCCTAGTGAATGGAAGACCTGGCTAGAAGGAAAAAGTCATGGCACCTAGAGGATTGAAAATTCGGCCAGAAGGAAGAAATCATGGTGACTAGTAAATGGAAGACACAGACGAAAAGAAAAAGTCAAGTTGCCTAGTGAATAGAAGACCCTGCCAAAAGGAAGAAGTCATGGTGTCTAGTGAAAGGAAGACCTGGCCGAAAGGAAGAAGTCATGGCGCCTAGTGAAGAAGTCATGGTGCATAGTGAATAGAAGACCCTGCCAAAAGGAAGAAGTGATGGTGTCTAGTGAAAGGAAGACCTGGTCGAAAGGAAGAAGTCATGGTGTCTAGTGAAAGTAAGACCTGGCCGAAAGGAAGAAGTCATGGCGCCTAGTGAAGAAGGCATGGTGCATAGTGAATGGAAGACCCAGCTAAATGGAAGAAATCATAGTACCTAGTTAAAAGAAGACACGGCCAGAGTAAGTCATAGTAAGTAGTGAATGTAATACCTGGTCGGAAGGAAGAAGTCATGGTGCCTAGTGAATGGAATACCCAGTCGTAAGGAAAAAGTCATAGCGTCTAGTGAATGGAATACCCAGTCGTAAGGAAAAAGTCATAGCGTCTAGTGAATGGAAGACCAGGCCAGAAGGAAGAAGTCATGGCGCCTAGTGAATGCAAGACCAGGCCAGAAGGAGGAAGGCATGGTGCCTAGAGAATGGAAGACCAGACCATAAGGAAGAAGCCATTGGTGCCTAGTGAATGGAAGATCAGGCCAGAAGGAAGAAGCCACGGTGCCTAGGAAATGGAAGACCAGGCCATAAGGAAAAAGTCATGGTGCCTAGTGAATGGAAGACCAGGCCAGAAGGAAGAAGGCATGGTGCCTAGAAAATGGAAGACCAGGCCATAAGGAAAAAGTCATGGTGCCTAGTGAATGGAAGACCAGGCCATAAGGAAAAAGTCATGGTGCCTAGGGAATGGAAGACCAGGCCAGAAGGAAGAAGGCATGGCACCTAGGGAATGAAAGATCAGGCCAGAGGGAAGAAGCCATATGCCCAGAGAATGGAAGACCAGACCATAAGGAAGAAGCCATGTGCCTAGGGAATAGAAGATCAGGCCAGAAGGAAGAAGCCATGTGCCTAGGGAATGGAAGACCAGGCCATAAGAAAATAGAAAAAAGTTGATAGAAGTCAGAAGAACCAATCAGGTGGTACAGCAGTGTCAAAACCATTTTAAAGAGGATCAAGAAGAGGTGAGTATAAGATTTGTCTTTAACCATTTCCCACCATCTTGCTGGATGTATCCAATGCAAACTACAAAAAAATCGGATTCTGGCGAATGCAATTTTTTTTTCCATAAAATTCAAAGCAAACTTGATTCACCTGGAATAGATTCAGTTACAGATCCTCTAGTGTCTGCTGCATGAACTGCTCATTTCAGGAAAGATTTCAAAAATGAATATACATTAGGGATGGGCGAATCTACTCGCTAGGACTCGTTACTCGGCGAGTAGTAAGGGACTCGCAGGACTCGGTACTCTGCGAGTCTCCCAGTGATTACTCGCACGAGTCCAATGCAAATCAATATCAATCCTAGTTTTGTCAGAAACGCTGACAAAACTAGGATTGCCATTGTTTGCATTAGACTCGTGCGAGTAATCACTGGCTACTGTGCCAGTGATAGCAGGGAAACTCGCAGATAACTGCTGTTTCTTTGCGAGCCGAGTCCAGCTGTCTTCTCTGTGCAGCTCCAGGGTCCTAGAGCCCGCCTGCTCACAGACATTATGTAGCAGAGCTGAGATTGTTCTCAGTCTGCTCATTCCCTGTGTACAGACATGAATGTCTGTGCACAGAGATGATGTAGCAGTGCTGAGATTGTTCTCAGTCTGCTCATTCCCTGTGTACAGACATGAATGTCTGTGCACAGAGATGATGTAGCAGAGCTGAGATTGTTCTCAGTCTGCTCATTCCCTGTGTACAGACATGAATGTCTGTGCACAGAGATGATGTAGCAGAGCTGAGATTGTTCTCAGTCTGCTTATTCCCTGTGCATAGACATCTATATTTATGCACAGGGGATGTAGCAGAGAGGACATCGCGTTTTGGACTGCGTCGGACGTAAGAGGATTTTTTTAATTAAAGATGGAGTCCCTAATGGCTTTTTTTTTTATTTCTAATAAAAATTTTTCCTTGTGTTGTGTTTTTTTTAAAACAATTTAATAGAAATTCATGGCGGTCATGTGTAATATTGGCGTGACCGCCATAAATTTCGGGCTTAGGGCCAGCTGATAATACAAAGCTGGCCCTAACCTCTTTATTACCCAGCGTGCCACCGCCACCAGGGCCGCTGGAAGAGCGGGGTTCAGCGCCAGAGGATGGCGCTTCAATGAACGCGCCATCTTCTGGGGCGGCTGCGGGCTGCAATTTGCAGCGGGGGGTGCCCAGAAAGCTTGGGCATCCCTGCGCTGCGGATTCCAGCCCCCAGCTGCTTAGCTGTACCTGGCTAGACATAGAAATTGCGCGGAGCCCCACGCATTTTTTTTTTATTATTATTTATAACAATCTCAGCTCTGCTACATCATCTCTGTGCACAGACATTCATGTCTGTACACAGGGAATGAGCAGACTGAGAACAATCTCAGCTCTGCTACATCATCTCTGTGCACAGACATTCATGTCTGTACACAGGGAATGAGCAGACTGAGAACAATCTCAGCACTGCTACATCAGGCAGCAGGCGGGCTCTAGGACCCTGGAGCTGGGGCAGCCAGAACACAGAGAAGACAGGATCTTATCTGTGCGAGTCAGCGATTACTTACAAAGTAAACTAGCAATGCAAATAAATGACAAAACTAGGATTGCTTCAGGCTGAAGCTTCCGAGACACATCTGCGATTTGTAAATCTCACACTACTCGCTATTACTCGCTTCCCCATTCATTAACATTGGACTCGCTAGACTCGCAACGAGTAGCGAGTCCTGTGCTCGGACTCGCTAGAGTCAAGCGATTCCGAGTAATTTAGGATTCGCCCATCACTAATATACATCCATTCAGATGTTTTCTTTTAATCACATACACCATCTTCATCAAGTATTGTAGATTTATTCATTAATATTTGCATTTTGTATTGGGACAGATTGTGAGTGACAGAGAACCGGCATCATGGACCCCTCCTAAATCCTTCACCGTGCATCAATCAGTTGAGAACCATCAGCTGCCGTCTAGAATATCTCCATTCATTGAAGCACCTTAAGTCCATTAGTAGAGAGCGATGCCACCATGTTACGATTTCTATCATTTTCCCACATTTGAATACAGTTTTATACATTGAAGAGCAAAGGGAATAACACGACAGCCGGGGTCAACAAGAAATTGAGCGTTCGCAAAAAATTACATTTCTACAATTTGAGTGATTTGTGGTGTAGAAATTGAATCAGAGAGGTCAAACTAGAATAAATGTGGACACAATCATCGGAGATTGCCATAGAGGAGTGATGAATTACCAGCAGAGGATGTTTTCATTTACAGAGGATGAAGGTTAGTTTATTATTTACAAGATTTCCTTATATGTTGTCAATGTTAATAATGTGGCTCTTTAGGATCTTATCTGTCCTAAATTCACGTCTAATATCAGGTAACATCGGATAATTTATACATTTTTATATGATTAGTTATATGAGGATTTATCTCTAATGCACTTTCCAGTGGAAGAAAGCACAATACATACAAAAAATAGTCTGATAAAGCATAGGGACTAGATCAGGAGTCAGGAACCGTTTTGGCTGAGAGCCATGATCGCCATATATTTCCTCTCCTCTCCTGTGAGAGATGTACAATATCTTTAGATGTAAATATAAGTAAACGTGTGTATTTTATGTAAGACCAACACTTTTAAAGTACAATAAGTCTCTGAATTATTTTTAATAACGTTATGCCGTTGCTACCAATAATGAATCCCCTTGCAGCCCTTTGCAGCCCCCAATATGGCACCCCCACCATCTCCTTGCAGCTCCCAATATGGTACCCCATCATACCTTTACAGACCCTATTATGGTCTCCCCGTGATCCCCTTGCAGCCCCCAATATGGTCTCCCCATGATCCCCTTGCAGCCCCCAATATGGTACCCCCATCATCCTCTTTCAGTTGCCCGATCATCCCCTTGCAGTACCCCATCATCCACATGCAGTATCCCCATCATCCCCATGCAGTATCCCCATCATCCCCTTACAGTATCCCCATCATCTCCATGCAGTACCCCCATCATTCGCTTTGTAGCCCTTTATGGCCCCCACCATGGTGTCGGTACTAGTAAAAACAGACACACACATACAGAAACACACACACAGACACACACACACATACAGACACACCACACACAGACATACTCACTGATCCTCCGCGGTCCATTGCAGTGCGCTCTTCTGGGTGCCGCTCTGTCCTTGCTGCTGTACCCACACGGATTAAGCCAATCAGAGGTCACAGCAGCTGCGGCCAAATCAGTAGCGAATGACGCCAAATGCTGGAATCTGATTGGGTCACACCTGCTGGCCTCAAATTGGCTTAACCCGTGTTGGTATGGCAGCAGTGGCACAGCAGCACCTGGAAGACTGCACAGCAGCGGCGGGCACACTGGCATCCGGAACATGGCGGCAGGCACCCAATTTGGCTTCGAGACAGATGTGGCCATCAAAAGAGCCACATCCTTCTCGGGAGCGATAGGTTCCCGACCCCTGGACTAGATGTATATACCCGAACAATAAAGTCACGATTCCTCCGTTTCCCA
Source organism: Allobates femoralis (assembly GCA_033576535.1). Classification (NCBI taxonomy): domain Eukaryota; kingdom Metazoa; phylum Chordata; class Amphibia; order Anura; family Aromobatidae; genus Allobates; species Allobates femoralis. The sequence goes on from JARQOC010000006.1 coordinate 48,017,779, forward strand.
GAACGGTAAACAGAGGAACGTTACGATTACTTTACCGTATGATTACTGGAATGGTAATGTTACCATTCTTCCGAGCAGTGCGAGAGAGAGAGTGAGAACGCAAGCCAAACTCAGGGAAACTGTGACCATGGTGAGGTCCTAACCATTAGAACTAATATAGGTACAGGGCACTTTTTTGTCATGTTATTAAGTTGTCCATGATTATTTTGAAGATGAAGAAACTTATACAGATTATTTTGACTGTGATCACCATCATTTTACAGGTCGCAGAGAATGCAGCTGATCATATCTCATATCATGGATCACTGATAATTACAATAATTCATTGTGGTTTTCCAATGTGTCTGTAAAAAATGTTGTCTGTCTGTGTATTTTTTGGTAAGTCATCCAGGAAAAAGAAAAAGTCAAGATGTCAATGGTGAAAGAGAGAGTAGAAATGAGAGACACACACAAATGTTACAGCTTCTTTCCAGTAAGTGTTTTAGCTCATCTTACACTCTTCATGTGAAAAAGGATCCCACTGACCATAAGAGCTTACACTCAACAGGAGAGAGATAGAGAAAGAGAGAGAGTACCCAATGACCATAGGAGCTTACACTTTACAGAAGAGAAGACTCCACTGACCATAAGAGCCTACACTCTACAGGAGAGAGAGAACCCTGTTGATCATAAGAGCCTAAACTCTACAGAAGAGAGAGGAACAGGATCCCACTGATCGTAAGAGCTTATGCTATACAGGAGAAAAAAGAGAGAGACAGGACCTTGCTGACAATAAGAGCTTACACTCTACAGGAGAAAAAAGAGAGAGACAGGACCTTGCTGACAATAAGAGCTTCCACTCTACAGGAGAGAGAGAACCCCACTGACCATACGAGCTTCCACTCTTCAAGAGAGAGGGAGGGTCCTGGTGATCATAGGAGCAGCTTGCAATCTACAAGAGAGAGAACCTCACTGATTTCAAGAGCTACTATAGAAAGAGAGAAAGGAGACCCAACTGAACATAAGAGCTTGCACTCCACAGGAGAGATAGATGACCCCGCTGACCATAACAGCTTACACTCTACAGGAGAGAGAGCACCTGACTGATCATAAGAGCTTACACACTACAGGAGCAAAAGAGACAGAGAGAGAGGGAGAGAGAGGACTCTGCTGACCATAAACGCTTTCACTCTACAGGAGAGTGAGGACCCCACTGACCATAAGAGCTTACACTCTACAGGAGAGAGAGAAAGAGAATCCCACTGACCATAAGAGCTTACACTCTACAGGAGAGAGAGAGAAAGAGAACCCCACTGACCATAATAGCTTACTCTCTACAGGAGAGAGAGATAGAGGACCCCGCTGACCATAAGAGAATACATTCTACAGAACAGAAAGACTTACCCAGTTACTGTGGAGATAGACAATGACTCTGCCGTATAACTTGTGCTCTGCTGTGACCCACTGATCTCTGATGTCCACGGTGCTGACCACCACTGTACAAGGTGTGATAATCCGCTAGATGTCATAAATGTCGGTCATTATGGGTAAGCTGCATGGCCATGCTAAATGACAATACCCCGCTCTCTGATGCTTCAGTGTTGTGGGAATTGGTGGCGGGGAAGGTTTAATGTATTGTGAATTGAATCTGAGAATGTTAGAATTTACGTGAAACTTCACATTTCAAGAAACTGAACTTTGACAAGATCCTCTGGATTGATTACTCCTAGTTGTAATTTTGCATTCGAAGACTCCATTTTGCATTTGTCCTCCCTCTGCCATGTCAACTACTGAGCTATGTATCTAAATCAACTAAAAAAAAAACATTTTCTGCTCCACCATATAACATGTATTATTTGTAATGGAAAAATTGATCGACATTAGTGAAATATCTGCAATGAGACTCAGTCCCTTGGAATTCTGCAGCGAGGTTTTATGTAAAGAAGCTAATTGCTTTAGGTGAATATTTGTTAATAAGATAAAACTGTGCATTTAAGCGAAGAATAATTGCTTAGAAAATACCATTAAAAGCCAGTTTCATCTAAACAGAAAGAGGTCAATACATGTAATGATATCAGAGCTTGAAAAATGCCACTTTAAGCAAAGAGAACCAAGGGAGATGGAATCGTATTCATTAGACTGAGTCCTGGACACATTGAATGTTAACAGTAGGGGAAATAGAATCTAATGAAATATATCCAATATCAGTAATAAAATTACATTTTTTAATGAAAATTATGTTATAGATTGAGATGAAGTGAATTTTATCTGCGAAAAATAGCAAAATTCTATTCCAATAGGAACAATACTTTTACAGAGTCACTGTTGTTTCCTCAAACTTTACATAATCTGATACTAGAGGCAGATACAAGAAAGTTTACAATTCACCTTATCAGAGTTATCTGCTTTATTCTTCACTTACGAGACTCTCTGCCTCTGAAACGTGTCACTTGTTCTGAAAACAGCTAACATGTGGTTTAGGCTAGGGTCAGACTTGGTTTTGGACCCACGTTTCCAGGCAGCGCTAATACCGGACAGTGTTAATGGCATGCACTGCCTGGAAACGGGGCCCCATAGAAACCCGTTGTGTACCTTAATAGCAGCCGCACACAGAGCTGTAGAAGGTGCGCTTTAGCTGAGCGCACAGGAAACGCTGCCTGCAGACACCCAGTAGCCACGTTGAGGCGTGTTCAGCATTGCACCTGTTCACCCTGCATGTCAGGGAATGCTGCAGTTTTTTCTTGTTTAGATTATGGCATCCTACCTTCTGCCTGTGCATCCTTCCTCCTCTAGCCTTAGGTGATTTTGTTCTGTGTTAGAAGACTCCTACTCGCCCATTCAAATTGAGGTTTTTAAACCCGTAGAGAGGATATGACACAGTGTAGATTGCCAGGAAAGAGACACGCCTCAACGTGGCTACTGGGTGGATATAGATATGGCCATCTTTATATGCTAAATGTCTCATTTTTTTCATATATCTCCTTATATAATGCTTTTCTATATTCTTTGATATTCAGGTTTTGCATGTCTTAGTATTTCAGAGTACACCTGTTTTTTGCATATACTGTGCATCACAAAAATGAAGCACAATTAACGAGAGATGTCTTTATCTACCTGCCAGATCCTGCACACCATGTGACAGGCTGAACCACATGGTGAAAAAAGTCCTGGCAGATGGATAGAGACTAGTGATGGGCGAATCCTAAATTACTCGGAATCGCTTGACTCTAGCGAGTCCGAGCCCAGGACTCGCTACTCGTTGCGAGTCTAGCGAGTCCAATGTTAATGAATGGGGAAGCGAGTAATAGCGAGTAGTGTGAGATTTACAACTCGCAGATGTGTCTCGGAAGCTTCAGCCTGAAGCAATCCTAGTTTTGTCATTTATTTGCATTGCTCGTTTACTTTGTAAGTAATCGCTGACTCGCACAGATAAGATCCTGTCTTCTCTGTGTTGGCTGCCAGCTCCAGGGTCCTAGAGCCCGCCTGCTGCCTGATGTAGCAGAGCTGAAATTGTTCTCAGTCTGCTCATTCCCTGTGTACAGACATGAATGTCTGTGCACAGAGATGATGTAGCAGAGCTGAGATTGTTCTCAGTCTGCTCATTCCCTGTGCATAGAGATCTATATCTATACACAGGGGATGTAGCAGAGAGGACATCGCGTTTTGGACTGCGTCGGACGGAAGAGGATTTTTTTAATTAAAGATGGAGTCCCTAATGGCTTTTTTTTTTATTTCTAATAAAAAATTTTCTTTGTGTTGTGTTTTTTTTAAAACAATTTAATAGAAATTCATGGCGGTCATGTCTAATATTGGCGTGACCACCATAAATTTCGGGCTTAGGGCCAGCTGATAATACAAAGCTGGCCCTAACCTCTTTATTACCCAGCGTGCCACCGCTACCAGGGCCGCTGGAAGAGCGGGGTTCAGCGTCAGAGGATGGCACTTCAATGAACGCGCCATCTTCTGGGGCGGCTGCGGGCTGCAATTTGCAGCGGGGGGTGCCCAGAAAGCTTGGGCATCCCTGCGCTGCGGATTCCAGCCCCCAGCTGCTTAGCTGTACCTGGCTAGACATAGAAATTGCGCGGAGCCCCACGCATTTTTTTTAAATTATTTCATGAAATTCTGAGATTCTGACTCTGAGACTCTGACTCTGAAATTCATTAAATAATTTTAAAAAAATGCGTGGGGCTCCGCGCAATTTCTATGTCTAGCCAGGTACAGCTAAGCAGTTGAGGGCTGGAATCCGCAGCGCAGGGATGCCCAAGCTTTCTGGGCACCCCCCGCTGCAAATTGCAGCCCGCAGCCGCCCCAGAAGATGGCGCGTTCATTGAAGCGCCATCCTCTGGCGCTGAACCCCGCTCTTCCAGCGGCCCTGGTGGCGGTAGCACGCTGGGTAATAAAGGGGTTAATACCAGCTTTGTTATACAAGCTGGTATTAAGCCCGAGATTCTTAATGTCAGGCCACGTTTGACCCAGCCACTAAGAATCTCCAATAAAGGGTTAAAAAAACACAGAGAAAATTTTTTATTTGAAATAAAAAAAAAAGCCATTAGGGACTCCATCTTTAATTAAAAAAATCCTCTTCCGTCCGACGTAGTCCAAAACGCGATGTCCTCTCTGCTACATGCACAGGGAATGAGCAGACTGAGAATAATCTCAGCACTGCTACATCATCTCTGTGAGCAGGCAGGTTCTAGGACCCTGGAGCTGCACAGAGAAGACAGCTGGACTCGGCTCGCAAAGAAACAGCAGTTACTTTGCGAGTCTCCCTGCTATCACTGGCACAGTAGCCAGTGATGACTCGCACGAGTCCAATGCAAACAATGGCAATCCTAGTTTTGTCAGCGTTTCTGACAAAACTAGGATTGATATTGATTTGCATTGGACTCGTGCGAGTCATCACTGGGAAACTCGCCGAGTACCGAGTCCTGCGAGTCCCTTACTACTCGCCGAGTAACGAGTCCTAGCGAGTAGATTCGCCCATCCCTAATAGAGACATCTCCCGCCGCTGCACAGAGGAAGAATCAACGATGATTGCCGAGGGCTCACCGGGGAGGATGTGTACTGTAGTGTTTTGGAAATTGGAGAAAAAAAGCACCACGAATAGACTGTGGGAACACTGATGCATTTGTGGTGCTTTTTTGGGGGTTAGAATGGAGTCTATAGGGAAAATGCAGCCCAAAAATGGGAATGTTAATTGCAGGGACCTTAAAAGAATGAAAGTGATTTCTGCAACGAAAAGACATATGTGGGCACAGCTTTTGGGAAATCACATCGACTTTCATGTTAAAGGTGTGGGTGCTACGTATTTCGTGTAGGAACACAGCAAAAAAATGCACAGTGGGCACATAGCCTTAACTACATAGAGGCTGGCATCTCCCCTCACCCGACCATGACAACTGCATAGTAATTCATTACGCTATCATGCACAGTGGAGCTTCGGACACTTCATGCTTTACAATTTGAGCGGCGTCCATGTTATATGGCTGTCTGACTCCAGCCTTAGGGTACCGTTACACGGTGTCACCTCACCGGCGATGTCGGCGGGGAATCACGGGAGCGCTCATCCCCGCTGACATCGGTGGTGAGCTGTCACACGTAGAAACTCACCGGTGAACTCGACGGCAAGTTGCGGTGGCGACCACTCGCTGGGTTGCCGCATTACTTAGATCGCCAGCTTTCACAACACTGCTGTGAAACCTGGCGATCATTCTGAGGCGATGTTTCGCCATAGAATCGCCCTGTTACACTGGGCGACTCGCCGGCGATGGTGCCGCGATAAGGCAACGCCCCTGCATCGCCAGCACAATCGCAGACGATGTTGCCCCATGTAACGGGCCCCTTAGAAACGGGTCTTGGTTTTAACAAACAGCCATAACCTACCAAGTATAGAGTGAGCTCACTCATCTGACTTGCGCTGTACATGCGCAGGTCCTGAATTATCGTCAGCTGCGGCTGCAAATGAGCCATCCGGCTGCACACCAGACCGGAGGGCATAATTGGCCCTCCAGTTCTGTGTCCGGATCTGGTCCAAAGCTGTCAGGTTTAACCCTGACAGCCCCAGATCGGATTGTACCACAGTGTGAAGCCGGCCTTATAGAGGAAGGTGCAAAAGACCACATGTTTGCATCCATTGGGGTTTTTTATATGGGGGTATTAAGTAGTAAAGATCTATTCCTATGTAATGTAAAAATATTTTTACTGTATGCGATATTAGGAGGACTTGTTTCTCTTTCCTTTTCCCCTTATATATATTTTTTTAGATCGTTTATGTGCTGACACCGTGCACACAGTATCAGTATAATCATTATGAACGGTGCAAACTAGGTCATCATGATACTGATGCAAGTGTATTATACTTAGTTGCTCAATCGTATCACTTACGAGGGTAAATATTTCCTTTCGTAGAAGATGATGACTAATTTTAACATCTTCATAAGATAGAATTGGAATATGGGAGATGACATACGTTTTCAGTATAATATTTTATTGGAATAGGTATGTCATTCTAATTTTCCCTGCTGTTCATACGATATATAATCTTATGACCGATGTTTGTCCTTTGGTCTTTATCGTGCGATAAATAATACATTATAATTCGTTCTACTATCTCCCCCTCCTTTGTCAGAATCCCATTGGCAATATTGCATGGATTAGTACAATAACAAATGTAATAGTATAGATGTAATAATATGTGTGAATGCATGTAGAAATATGATACATGGAAGAATATTTCGGCAACCTTCTATATATATTAGCTACTCTTGTTGAGGAACTTTTTTATGTCATTGGTATAATATTATTGTCACATTAGAAAAATTACATCCTTCATGTTTTATAATCCCCTACTAAAACTCTTTCCATACAGATTTTTCATGTGTTCTTTTGCACCTTTCTCTATAACAACCATGATTGTTTGTGCTGATCCAATTTAAGGCCCCATCACACACGTCAATGTCGGAGCGAGCCGATCAACGATCAAACTTGACCTACATCGCTGGAACGACGTTCAATAATCGCCAGTGAAATGTCACACGTACAGATATCTTTAACGACGCAGCAACGATTCCGCGACAAGCGAACGATACATGCTGTCGTATGATCGCCTACATCCTTCAGTTCTGAATAGGTGAAGTCGTTGACGACATCGTTATCAAGGTGTCACACACACCGATGCTGCAGGTTGGACGGACGATCATCATTTGGTTTTAGGTCCGGTTCAAAAACCTTCCGTCAACGACTAGCCGACTTATCATTGATCGTTTCTACTTGTCACACGCTACGACGTCGTTGCTCCACCCAAAAAGCCGTGGCGTACTAACGATATCATTAACGATATTGTAGTGTTTGATGGGGGCCTTTAGGTCCAAGCTATATGGTGAACAGAGAGTTAAATGTGCTTGATACTAAATGTAATGATTTACACTTGTGTAGTGGTTTGTTTTTTGCATATATGAAATGTTTTATGTATTTTCATTAAGCTAACGACTAAGGGGAGCACCACGAAACACGTATAGCACAACCCTACGGGGTGTGTGATGCTTTTATCTAACACGTGAATAAAGCACAAGAAAGCAGTACAAGACACCAGAATTTTTTCTTCATCTATTCACATACGGGTGGTTGCCATACCATCGTCCGGTGCTTGGAATCCAGGAGTGATTGCAGTGGAGCTTCCTTCCCTTCCCGTTCCCGCACATTATCTATAATATGGTATCAGGCTGTTCTCACATCTGTGTTTTTGCTCATTCATGGCAGATCCAGCAACTTTGCTGCATCTGCCACATCCCTATGGGACTTGCGGTGAGGTGCGGCAATTGTGGTGAAGGAAAAAAAAAAGCTGCTAGTAGCATTTTTCTTTGGGCTGCCACAAGTGCCGCACCTGACCGTAAGTCCAAAAGGGAATGAATGGGGCTTGCCGCAAGTGAGCCGTTACGGGGCAGATGCAGCAAAGTTGCCTGATGTGCCATGAATGAGCAAAAACACTGATGTGAAAGTTCCTACGTAGATAGTGAAGACCTTCACAGCTCATGACCATGTGTCCTTTTGATATCTCCTTGACTATCTTCCAGGAATCCTAGCATTTAATCTACTGTGACATGTTATATAATAACATCAATGATCATCGTAGTAGATAGCCTGTCTTTGTATTCTTCTAATCAAGCTTCCTTATCACTAACAATGCTCAGTTCCAGTTGTATTAACCTCTGTGACATGTCTCATATCATCCCGAGGTGTAGCAATCTCAGCATGCACTCTTCACGGTATTAACATTCTGCAATGTAATGGTCCAGTGCCACCATTTTATATATACCCATACAGTAAAACATGTCACATAGTGTAATTGCATAGGCACAATAAACTGTGTGCACACTTATTAGTCAATTTGTATTTTTGATTATATATTTATTATTTTATTAAGGTCAGTCCAAAAGTTAATAAACCTGAAAACATGAATACCGTACTTAGGAAAGAAAAATGTAGGTTTTTAGTTCCCTAGGAGAATATTTATGTGTGCAAAATTATTGAGCACCTATATGAAAAATGCTATTTTTCCCTACTAAGTGATTCATTTTCCTGTTAAAGTGAGAATAATAAAAATATATTTCTGACATTTAAAAAAAATACCAGTGGCAGTAGAGTGGTTCCTCCCAATAACAGTCATTAGCCTTCCACCCATGGAGGCGGTCAGTTTCTCAATCTGTTGACGACCAACATTTTGGGCATCACCAAACACAATCCCGGACATTGATCAGAGGCCACTATTCTCCTTCACCATAACTCTCCCATTTAAGAGGGGCCTACAAGCTCTCAATAGGGTTTAGTTCTGGTGAATAAAGGGCTGAGTTATTATTCTTTCATTATTTAATGGTACCTTTACACGCCGCTACAGAAGGTTGGAAACAACCGGGTGTCTCACGTGCACGAGCACGTTCCAACGGTTGCAAACGGTACCCGATACCGCCTTTACACGCTGCTACAAAGTGCTCTACAGAAGGTTTAATCTATCTCTGGAGGCACCGCGGGTGCCACAAGTTACCTTCTGTAGAGCACCGTCCCTCATTTACACGCCGCTACAGAAGGTAATATGGGAGGACCTGGGGCAGCAGGGACAACACATAGGCGTGCCAGAGTTGTGGATTATGAGACGCTCGTACGATGATTGGACAATGCAAAAGCATCATGATTGGCCAGGCAGCGCAGGAAGGCTGGCCAATACATGATGCTATTGCAATTGTGTAGTGTGACTGGTCAGCTCCTTAAATATGCCGCCCTATGCAGCGACAACCAATCGTAATGCAGGAGCTTCCACCAATGATCGCTGAAGGGGGGCGTTTTCCTGGAGGCTGTGTCACGCCCCAGGGAGTTACCTAGGTGACGAAAAAACCTTCCTGCAACTCATTTAGACGCCGCTACCATCGGGTTGAAACCAACCTGTTTTTGAGCACTGCTCTGAAACAGGTGTCGAGAGTGACGGGTGGCAACAACCTAGTTTACACGCCGCTACCTCGGGTTGATTTGACGGTGCAAGATACAATTGTCTCCGACACCGGTTGTTTCCAAACTTCTGTAAAGGTACCATTAGATCTTTAATGTTAGGAGTGCAGTGAAGACTTTGATGCTACGACCAGAGCATAGTCCTGCATAAACATCATGGTTTCTTAAAAGATTCTAACTTTTTCCTGTTCCACTGCTTGAAGAAATTGTCCCCTAAATACTGGCAGTAGGTGTAGGAGTTAATTTTGAGTCCATCTTTAACTGGAAAAAGTCCAGACTAGCTCATCTTTGTTAATACCAGCTCATAGGTGTACCCACCTACTCCTTGCTGGTGCCTGATTTGAAATAGAGGTCTGTGCACATTAATGAACCAGCCACAGCCCATTTCTCTGTTTCGTCAAGAGTCATTCTCATCTCATCTGTCCATAAAACCTTTCAAAAATCTGTCTACAGTTATTTCTTGACCCAGACTTGATATTTCACCTTCTATGTCATGCTCAATGGTCAGTTTCATTCTTCATAGTCTTTGCCATGTATCTGAGCGGTGAACATTCCTGGGGCGGTAGCCAGGGGCAAGCGTTGTGTCTTCTGCGTCCAGGCTCACCACAAAAATTGTGTTGTGTGAGTGGTGTTGTGTGAATGCTGCATCGATACCTCTGGGTGTTGGACCTTTTCATATTATGTGGTACCATTTCTCTTCATACCCATAATAAAGAAAACAGTCCATGTCTTAAAAACAAATTCTCTTTTATGTTTGGGTAAATTCCGCACATTGAATAATAAGTTATATATTCTCCAGTGTTACAGGTGACACCTTATTTTCCTCAACAGAGGCTACAGGATAGTTAGGGGAAAAATGGATCATTCACATCCTATGGATAAAAAGCCAAACTGGTCTAGGTGTGTCTGTGAGGCTACAATATCTCCATCACTGCTTTGCTACTTTTCAGGGGCCACTCGTAGAGCCACTACCCCCATGCCAATGTTCCTCAACTGTGCATCCCTTCTCTACTAAGGTCCCCTTTCTGCAGCGTCTTTGCTTGTCATTTTTCTTTTGCTTCATTAGGATCTAATCTTTTATTTCAATTTCAACACTCCTCCCCTCATTGTCTTGCTATGGAGTTTAACCTTATAATGCCTAAACTCAGGGAAATCTAACTATATCAGAGTTACGCACTGATCCGCCCGCTGGGACAAAGGGGTACTCGGAAACGGGCCATCTCGAAGTCAGTCTGGGCTGGCTGGGTGGTCATGGTGACGTGAGCTCCGTGATCCTGGGTTGTCAATAAATAAATAAATAATTAAATTAAATAATTAAATAGTTTTTGGTAAAAGAATAAATCATGACGCCACCTGTAATGTGTGTGGCTATATGAGTGCAGCAAGATGGTAAGCCCTCTAGGGGTAGGGCTGGTCCCCAGGGCAACCGAATGTGAAGAACGAGTATAAAGTCCCCAGTACCTTCAGGCAGCATACACAGTCCCGGCGCTGTTGCAGTTTCCTGCCTGAGGGCAAACAAAGAGTCCACACCGTACTGGCTTTACCGGGCTTTTACTCACAACCTCAAGCAGTACAGTTCCGTTGCTTCACAGTTCGTTCACAGCAGTTGTAGCGGACCTGGGCTCTAACAGCAGCTGGAATGGCTTGACTGCGGCACTCCTTCACTGTGTACCTCTTGGGCCCACTCGCTCTCCATTCTGTGTACGGGTTACTGTCCAGCTTTCATGGGCTCTCAGTGTACTACCCCTGTTTGTGATACTAGCCCTAGTTTGATGGCTTTTCCTTCACTGCACCAGAAATTGGGTCTCAGGACATAGAGACCCCGCACCCCACCGGAGTTCCTGTGGTTGGGGCCTAAAGCTTTCTGGTCAAATCTACAGAGCCTGCTCTCTGGTACTGGCCCAGCCACCAGAGTCCCGAGCAGTCGGGTCCACCTCGTTCCTTTTGTCCTTCCTCAGTTTCAGCTGGGTCCCGGACTAGCCATCAGTGGCATCGGCTGTCGGGCCCCGCTATTCTCAGCTTGGTCTCTGTCACTGGATAGCTGATGGGTGTCTCTGCTTAGACATCTGGTTCTCCACCTTTCACCAATTTCACCCACCACCAGAAAAACCAGTTGCAAGCCCTGGACACAGCGCCAGTGGGTTTTTAAGCGATGCCGTCACAAGTGCTAAGCGTTCCTTAGTGCAAAATGTTCATGCAGAAGATCAAGTCACACACATTAAAAATACTCTATAAAATCAGTTATAAAATCAATAGGGTGCACAAACTATATACACACAGAATCCTGATCATTCACTGTCCATGATCATAATTTTCCTTAGTAACGGAGAATAGAACACACTCATTCAGGGAAGAAATGGGGACAACAAGAGAAAATGCAGTAACTCACCCTCACTTTCTGTAGCCTGTCCGGGGCTTACTCCTTCCAAGTCTGTCTTGCACAGGTCACATGCAAAGCCAGTGCAGAGTACTCCAGTAACAGCATCTGCGTTGCTCGGCTGCTTGTGACTGGGGTTGCTAGAATGGAAGCGGCTGCCGGTCTCTCCTCACACTGTAGCCGCTTAACTCGGAGGGCATAGGGACCTCGCTCTCCCTCCCAACGTATAAATGTCACTCGGTCTCTGGGGTGCAAGTCCCTAATGGGATGTTCTACAGGCAGGTGTGACTCCACATCTGTATGAGACACAAACACCTCCCGGGCAGATCCAGGCTCCTTGATGAATCCATAGCCACCCTTCATTCGGAAGGTAACAACGACCCCCTCCTGTCGCAGTGTCTGGCGGTTAACTACCGTGGCTTGGGCCTCTGCTTTGGCCTGGAAAGTCCTCTCCACTTTGGCCTAGCTTTGCACTTGCTCCTTCTCTTGTGACGCTTCCCACTGAGCCATCCATCGCCTCTGGTTCTCCTCTTGGGTTAGGATTTGGACCCGATCTCGGCCCTCCACCACCTCTCTTGGGAACCCCAGTGACCCAAGATTCTCCCAGTGACACACCATTAACTCTGCGTATGCTTCTTGGGCCGGTGGCTCTGGAGGTAGAGGCTCAGCTAGGCCCTAGGCCGGGTTAGGGATGGCTTCCTAAGTAGGTCCGGGACGCTCCGGGCCTGGGCTCAAGGGAGTAGGGCTGTCGACCTGCACCAAAAGCTGCACCAGTACACCCATCTCCGACTTGAGCTCCAGGGCTTCCATTCTTTCCTGCACCTGGCTAGAGATGGGCGAGTCCTAAAAGACTCGGAATCGCAAGACCCCAACGAGTCCGAGTCAAGGACTCGGGACTCGTTGCGAGTCCAGCGAGTCCAATGTTAATGAATAGGGAACCGAGTAATAGCGAATAATGACATTTACAACTCGCTGATGTGTCTCTGAAAGTGTGCGAGTCCAAACTCGCTGGTTTTTCTCTTATTTGAAGGCTTGGAGCCGATGATGCGAGGGAAGCGATTCTCCAGCACACACCATGCTTTAAGGAAACAGGAAACGAGTCGCGCTGACAGGCGCACACACAGAGCAATCCATTCATCAGTGCAATCATGGCAGCAGGCCGTGGCACGGTGAACACACTGCGTCTTATTGCACTTGTGGAGGCTCGTCCATTTCTATGGCTCCCTACAGATCCTGACTATGGGGATACGACCCAAATTAATACAGCCTGGAGAGAGATCGCCCAAGAGATGTTCCCTGCGTTCCATCGGAGTGACCATGAGGAACAGAGCAATCTAAGTAATTTAAATGAGTTCACACGTTATATATTGCATTTACTGTATATATACTCGTGTATAAGCCGACCCGTGTATAAGCCGACCCCCATATTTTTGCCCCCAAAAACTGTGAAAACATATTGACCGCCATCCTGGTATACAGTGGCTATCACTGGTAGACAGCCCCCCAGCAGAGTATACACCTCCCCCTGCAGAGTATACAGGCCCCCAGATGGGTATACATGCCCCCATATTGTGGTATACAGGCAGGGGTGGACTGGCCCAGGTGCCACGGGTCATGCGGCTGCAGGAGCATGAATCATCCGCATGTCCCTGAAGCAGCAGGCGGAAACAGAAGCTCCTGGCCGCGCGATCACGTCATCAGCGCGCGGCTGCGTCCGGGAGTGAGCGTCTGTGAGTGGCGTGCGGCTGCGACTGTGAGCGAGCGGCTGTGAGGAGCGCGAGGCTGCGGCTGGGAGCGAGCCCTAGGAGACTGCGGGAGCTGCGGTGACTGTGAGGCGGCCGCCAGTCATCACCCCCCCCCACCCCCCGTCCTCACCTGTGTCGGGCCGGTGAGGTAGGGTTGCCACCCAAACTGTAGGGTGCCAGTCAGTCCCTGTATACAGGGCCCTCAGTGTGTGTACAGGCCCCCCCAGCAGTGGGTATACAGGGCCCCCAGCAGTGGGTAGACAGTGCCCCAGTGGGTATACAGGGCCCCCAGCAGTGGGAATACAGGGCCCCCATAGCAGGGTATACAGGACCCTGAATGTGTTATCATGCTCCACCGCATAGTTGCCTATTTTTGGATGGGGTCACAACAGTACACTTAGTTTAAGGTCTGATCCTCCTGGCTCTTACGGCCAAGGGGTTGGGTGTATATAAATACCACTAATGACCAGAGTCTGGTGCCCGCACTATTACATTCTCTATGCGTTGACATGTGTCCTGCCTCATTTGTGATTGTGGCCACGTGAGCTCAATGTCCGTAATGCTGTTGATGATGTTCCACACTGTCGTGTCACTGTGCATTGTATACACATTACACACACAACATGAATAAAATGTTATTGTTGATTTGTACACATACTTTTGTTGTTTCAAATATTACACATCTCTAAACCCGGTTTGAAATCATTTCACAGTTGACCATCTTAAAAAACGGTGGAGGAGCTGCCGGGACCAGCATAGGAAGCAGTACCGGCAGTACTCGGAGAGAGAACCGGGAGCCGCTCCATTGCTGAACCACTACCATTTTTACGACCGGCTGTCCTTCCTTCACCCGGTGGCCCGTATGCCAAGGTTTGTGTCTGCAGCACTGTTGTGTACAATTAGTATTATTTATTAATATATACATTAGGTTCCAATTCGGCTCTGTGGGTAGCAGAGTATACAGACGGCTCTGTGGGTAGCAGAGTATACAGGCAGCTCTGAGGTAGCAGAGTATACAGGCGGGTCTGAGGTAGCAGAGTATACAGACGGCTCTGTGGGTAGCAGAGTATACAGGCGGGTCTGAGGTAGCAGAGTATACAGGCGGCTCTGTGGGTAGCAGAGTATATAGGTGATGAGAATAGGGTTAATAGATGGTGCTACAGTGTTGGGGCGGGCTAGAGGGAGCAGAGATCCAATTACTGCCATCATTACTGACCTTATTAAAGATAGCGGCCGCAGCTGAATGACATCATGGCAAAGGTAAACATGGGGTGTGGTTAGCTGCAGGAGGGCAGTGAGAGGTGTGGGTTGTTTGGCAGAGGGCGTGGTGTGGGCGGGGTGAGCGCGGCTCCTGCGTCAGATATGCTGCAAGCGCGGACCCACGGCAGATCTCCGGGAGCAGAGGACGTGTCCGGTACGTCCGTAGCCCCCGGCCTCCCCGTTGTCCGCACACACAGCCCCGCTGTGACCTCTGCAGTGTCACAGGCCCCGGCAGGCGGCTGTCATCTCCTCCTGACACTGACCTCCTCCTGATTTGATTGTCTGTGTTGTCCCCCCCGCTGTCAGCATCAGTGATCTGCTAAGACCTGTGGGTGCACAGACGGGGGAAGTACAAATGCCAGCATGCCGGGGCGGATGGGGCGCTGTCAGGGGCGCAGGTCTTGCTGTGAGCGTAGGGCGCGAGGCCGCTCGAGAAAACGCTATAGCGGCTGTGTGAGTTAAGCGTCTGCGGCTCGCGAAGGCGCATACGCGTCTCCGCTCGCAGTGACGCTAAGGAGTTTGGGATTCGGCTACAGTGCCGGAATTTCAAACTCCCGATTATATAAATAGATTATATATATATATTGTATACGTTTCAACCCTTCCCTGCTTTATATAGATGATATAAGCTAAAAGTTTTGTAAATTAAGTATGTCAAGTTAAAAGTGAAGTCAGGGGGACGTTTTTTTCATGTGAACCATTGGTGTTATTGATCGTATAGATTAGATGGGATGGGGGGGTGGGTGGTAATAAGGGGGGGAAAAATTATGTATTATTATGGAATTAGCAAACAAAGTCACGTATTCCTTTATGTTATGTACAGTTGGTTATTCTTTAATAATAATAAAAAATATCTGATTAAGAATACACAGATACACAGAGTCTAAAAAGCGTGCAACTTAATGTTTGACCTATGTTTTTGTTTCCAAATGCAATGCATTCACCAAATTTTTTTTTACTTTACCCACAGAGAAGCTTACTACAGAGGGCGGCGTGCTGCTAACCCTCCACCTCCAAACAGAAGGCGGCGTGGAGAAAACCCACCACCACCACCGCCGTCGCCGCCACCACCACCACCATCGCCGCCACCAGCGCCAGGGCCAGCACCACCACCGCCGCCACCAGCGGCCGGGCCAGCACCACCACCGCCGCCACCAGCGGCAGGGCCATCACCACCACCACCGCCGTCACCGCCACCACCACCACCACCACCGCCACCAGCGGCAGGGCCAGCACCACCACCGCCGCCACCAGCGGCAGGGCCAGCACCACCACCGCCGCCACCAGCGGCAGGGCCATCACCACCACCGCCGTCGCCGCCACCACCACCACCACCGCCGCCACCAGCGGCAGGGCCAGCACCACCACCGCCGCCACCAGCGGCAGGGCCAGCTTATGGTCCAATCCCGGGGTCACCTCATTCAAATGTAAAACAGAGTAATGCTGACTTTGCCCGCAGTATAATACCATTCATGGATAATATTCCATTTGACAGGCTACTGCGGGCAAGGTCAGCATTACAGATAGTGCTTGAAGCCTGTCAGCCCACTAACGACCCAGGTGAGGTTTTTGAATATTTGGATGGGTGGAAACTATCGGCCTCTAACAGGCTAGGCAGGCCCACAACACGGGACAGCCATGTGCCACCCCACAGGGCTATACCGCATTTGCCTCACTGCCAGTGGCCACCTAACAGGGACCTACCAGCGTTCCCTACACCTGTGCAGAGGATCCACCCTCAAGGGTTCGGCCAGGCCATACGTGGGGCCCTTGACCTTTTAGAAGATGGACAGCCCACCTACCAGGACCTGTAGGGCTCCATTTGTTGGTTAATACTTTAATTTTAAAAGGTTGTATTTTTGGGAATGTCCAACCAGTGCTGCCATTTTGTTTTTGAAACACAGTTTTAAAAAACAGCTTTGTGTCTGTCTTTTTTCAAGGAATGGATGTGTAGTTTGTTTTGTGGGTGGGCTTAAAGTCATCATCATTATTATAATTATTATTTATTTATATAGCGCTGATAGGTTCCATGGCGCTTTACATGAGGATAAGGTAGACAAGGACAAGTACAATAAACATAGACACTAAGGTCATACAGGTACAAGAGTAGAGACCCTGTACGCGTGGGCTCACATTCTACGAGGGGTGGGTGGGGATACAATAGGGTGGTGAAGGTGTCGGTCGTGGGGCGTGTAGCGGTGTCTCATGGCAGGTTGTAGGCCTGTCGGAAGAGGTGAGTCTTTAGGTGTCTCTTGAAGGTTCCCAGGGTAGGCGAGTGACTGATGAGGTGGGGCAGGGAGTTCCAGAGCATGGCGGATGACCGGGAGAAATCCTGTATGCGGTTGTGGGAAGAGGAGATGATGGGGGAGTGTAGGACAAGTTCTTGGGATGAACGCAGGTTGCGTGAGGGATGGTATCGGGAGATCATGTCGGAGATGTATGGTGGGGATAGGTTGTGTAAGGCTTTGAATGTCATGGTCAGTGTTTTAAAGTGAGCTCTCTGTGGGGCGGAGGGGCCAGTGAAGGGCTTGGCAGAGGGGGTAGGCAAGGGAGTAGCGTGAGGACAGATGGATTAGTCGGGCAGCAGAGTTTAGTATAGATTGGAGAGGTGCAAGAGAGTTGGCAGGGAGGCCTGTGCGAAGGAGGTTGCAGTAGTCAAGACGGGAGATGATGAGGGCATTAATGAGTGTTTCAGCAGTGTCAGGATTGAGGAACGAGCGAATTCGTGAAATATTTTTGAGTTGGAGTCACAGGGACTTGGTTAGGGACTACAGGTGGGGCTTGAAGGAGAGGGAGGAGTCAAGGATTATCCCGAGACATTTGGCGTGGGGGACAGGGGAGAGAGAGCATCATTAGCAAGTACTTTCCGGCCCGCATGGCGCATGAAGTCACCTTGGTTACTAATTGTCAAATCATGACTCCACATACAACTGTTGCTGACAAATAAACAGAGCCTGTGTTTGGGGGGGTTACTTAATTCCTCGCTATGGCAACAAGACTAGGAACACACATGTGAGAGGCTGGTACGTCTACATGCTAGACATCGTGTCTACGCGTTTTCTACGGAGCGTACAGTGGGACCCTTCACCAGGCTCCAGCAGGATGATAGTACAAGCAACGCCCACGATGCAGGCATAGGCTTGGTGCCTCGAAAAATTAGGCCAAGGGGCTGTTTGTCAATTTGGGTATAAATGCAGGCCTAAGGGCCATGATAAGCTTGTTAGCCTGGGTGGCTCCAAAACCATGATAAGCTTGTTAGCCTGGGTGGCTCCAAAAATTAGCCCAAGGGGCTGTTTGGCATTTTAGGTATAAATGCAGGCCTAAGGGCCATGATAAGCTTCTTAGCCTGGGTGGCTCCAAAAATTAGCCCAAGGGGCTGTTTGGCATTTTAGGTATAAATGCAGACCTAAGGGCCATGATAAGCTTGTTAGCCTGGGTGGCTCCAAAAATTAGCCCAAGGGGCTGTTTGGCATTTTAGGTATAAATGCAGGCCTAAGGGCCATGATAAGCTTGTTAGCCTGGGTGGCTCCAAAAATTAGCCCAAGGGGCTGTTTGGCATTTTAGGTATAAATGCAGACCTAAGGGCCATGATAAGCTTCTTAGCCTGGGTGGCTCCAAAAATTAGCCCAAGGGGCTGTTTGGCATTTTAGGTATAAATGCAGACCTAAGGGCCATGATAAGCTTGTTAGCCTGGGTGGCTCCAAAAATTAGCCCAAGGGGCTGTTTGGCATTTTAGGTATAAATGCAGGCCTAAGGGCCATGATAAGCTTGTTAGCCTGGGTGGCTCCAAAAATTAGCCCAAGGGGCTGTTTGGCATTTTAGGTATAAATGCAGACCTAAGGGCCATGATAAGCTTGTTAGCCTGGGTGGCTCCAAAAATTAGCCCAAGGGGCTGTTTGGCATTTTAGGTATAAATGCAGGCCTAAGGGCTATGATAAGCTTCTTAGCCTGGGTGGCTCCAAAAATTAGCCCAAGGGGCTGTTTGGCATTTTAGGTATAAATGCAGACCTAAGGGCCATGATAAGCTTGTTAGCCTGGGTGGCTCCAAAAATTAGCCCAAGGGGCTGTTTGGCATTTTAGGTATAAATGCAGGCCTAAGGGCCATGATAAGCATGTTAGCCTGGGTGGCTACAAAAATTAGCCCAAAGGGCTTAATAAAGTCTATTTTTAAATAAAGCGGGGCGCTTGGCCAAGAGCATATTATTGCTTGGACTAAGAGTATAGAACAAGCAACGCCCACTATGCAGCCATAGGCTTGGTGCCTCAAAAAATTAGCCCAAAGGGCTTAATAAAGTATTTTTTTACATAAAGCAGGGCGCTTGGCACATAGCATATTATTGCTTGGACTGGGTGCCTAATGAAATCAACAGAGCTAAGGGACATTTAATTAATTCCTGTCCAAAATGGGCATATTGTTAACAGCGCAATCTCCCAATTAGTGATGGGCG
The DNA here is from genome assembly GCA_033576535.1 of Allobates femoralis. Taxonomy (NCBI): domain Eukaryota; kingdom Metazoa; phylum Chordata; class Amphibia; order Anura; family Aromobatidae; genus Allobates; species Allobates femoralis. The sequence goes on from JARQOC010000006.1 coordinate 48,037,086, forward strand.
AATCCTAAATTACTCGGAATCGCTTGACTCTAGCGAGTCCGAGCCCAGGACTCGCTACTCGTTGCGAGTCTAGCGAGTCCAATGTTAATGAATGGGGAAGCGAGTAATAGCGAGTAGTGTGAGATTTACAAATCGCAGATGTGTCTCGGAAGCTTCAGCCTGAAGCAATCCTAGTTTTGTCATTTATTTGCATTGGACTCGTTTACTTTGTAAGTAATAGCTGGGAAACTCGCACAGATAAGAGAAGAGTCCTGTCTGCTCTGTGCAGCTCCAGGGTCCTAGAGCCCGCCTGCTGCCTGATGTAGCAGTGCTGAGATTGTTCTCAGTCTGCTCATTCCCTGTGTACAGACATGATAGTCTGTGCACAGGGATGATGTAGCAGTGCTGAGATTGTTCTCAGTCTGCTCATTCCCTGTGCATAGACATCTATATCTATACACAGGGGATGTAGCAGAGAGGACATCGCGTTTTGGAGTGCGTCGGACGGAAGAGGATTTTTTTAATTAAAGATGGAGTCCCTAATGGCTTTTTTTATTATTTCTAATAAAAAAATTTCTCTGTGTTGTGTTTTTTTTAAAACAATTTAATAGAAATTCATGGCGGTCATGTCTAATATTGGCGTGACCGCCATAAATTTCGGGCTTAGGGCCAGCTGATAATACAAAGCTGGCCCTAACCTCTATTACCCAGCGTGCCACCGCCACCAGGGCCGCTGGAAGAGCGGGGTTCAGCGCCAGAGGATGGCGCTTCAATGAACGCGCCATCTTCTGGGGCGGCTGCGGGCTGCAATTTGCAGCGGGTGGTGCCCAGAAAGCTTGGGCATCCCTGCGCTGCGGATTCCAGCCCCCAGCTGCTTAGCTGTACCTGGCTAGACATAGAAATTGCGCGGAGCCCCACGCATTTTTTTTACTCCGACTCCGAGACGACTCTGACTCCGAGACGACTCCGACTCCGAGACGACTCCGACTCCGAGACGACTCCGACTCCGACTCCGAGATGACTCCGACTCCGAGACGACTCCGACTCCGACTCCGAGATGACTCCGACTCCAAGACGACTCCGACTCCGAGACGACTCCGACTCCGAGACGACTCCGACTCCGAGACGACTCCGACTCCGAGACGACTCCGACTCCGACTCGACTCCGAGACGACTCCGACTCCGAGACGACTCCGACTCCGAGACGACTCCGACTCCGAGACGACTCCGAGACGACGACGACTCCGACTCCGACTCGACTCCGAGACGACTCCGACTCCGACTCCGACTCGACTCCGAGACGACTCCGACTCCGAGACGACTCCGACTCCGACTCCGAGACGACTCCGACTCCGACTCCGAGACGACTCCGACTCCGAGACGACTCCGACTCCGACTCGACTCCGAGACGACTCCGACTCCGAGACGACTCCAACTCCGAGGCGACTCCGACTCTGAGGCGACTCCGACTCTGAGACTCCGACTCTGAGACTCCGACTCTGAGGAGACTCCGACTCCGAGACTCTGACTCTGAGCCTCTGACTCTGAAATTCATTAAATAATAAAAAAAAAATGCGTGGGGCTCCGCGCAATTTCTATGTCTAGCCAGGTACAGCTAAGCAGCTGGGGGCTGGAATCCGCAGCGCAGGGATGCCCAAGCTTTCTGGGCACCCCCCGCTGCAAATTGCAGCCCGCAGCCGCCCCAGAAGATGGCGCGTTCATTGAAGCGCCATCCTCTGGCGCTGAACCCCGCTCTTCCAGCGGCCCTGGTGGCGGTGGCACGCTGGGTAATAAAGGGGTTAATACCAGCTTTGTTATACAAGCTGGTATTAAGCCCGAGATTCTTAATGTCAGGCCACGTTTGACCCAGCCACTAAGGATCTCCAATAAAGGGTTAAAAAAACACAACACAGAGAAAAATTTTTATTTGAAATAAAAAAAAAAGCCATTAGGGACTCTATCTTTAATTTAAAAAATCCTCTTCCGTCCGACGTAGTCCAAAACGCGATGTCCTCTCTGCTACATCCTCTGTGCATAAATATAGATGTCTATGCACAGGGAATGAGCAGACTGAGAACAATCTCAGCACTGCTACATCAGGCAGCAGGCGGGCTCTAGGACCCTGGAGCTGCACAGAGAAGACAGCTGGACTCGGCTCGCAAAGAAACAGCAGTTACTTTGCGAGTTTCCCTGCTATCACTGGCACAGTAGCCAGTGATTACTCGCACGAGTCTAATGCAAACAATGGCAATCCTAGTTTTGTCAGCGTTTCTGACAAAACTAGGATTGATATTGATTTGCATTGGACTCGTGCAAGTAATCACTGGGAAACTCGCAGAGTACCGAGTCCTGCGAGTCTCTTACTACTCGCCGAGTAACGAGTCCTAGCGAGTAGATTCGCCCATCCCTACTCCCAATCATATAAATTATGATTATGTTAATCTAGGATTGTGTACTGTCGTCTGGAGGGCTTAGGAACTGTGATGATATCCAATCCTTGTTGAATTTAATTAGAGTGAGCCTGTCAGCATTTTCTGTGGTGAGGCGGGACCTTCTATCAGTGACTATACCCCCAGCGGCACTGAAAACACGCTCTGATGTCACACTAGCAGCTGGGCATGCCAGCACCTCCAAGGCATACAATGAGAGCTCAGTCCAAGTGTGCAGCTTGGAAACCCAGTAATTAAAGGGTACAGAAGGGTCGGTTAGGAAGCTGGTACTGTCACTGAGATACTGCTGCACCATGTTGGACAATTGTTGTCTCCTACTCAAGGTGACCGTAGGCAAATTCCGTTCTTGATTGGAAGGTCTGTTGAACATCGCCCAGTTGGCGGACATCTTACCCCCACCTCTTCTTGTCATTGATGGCGTTTGTGTCCCAACCAAAGGCTGCTGTTGCAAAGAGCTGGTTCTTCGATGTATAGCGGATTCAGACGGTGATATTGCCAGCAAAATATCAAGAAGAACCCTCTTTACATGATCCATCGTTAAGCCCCTGGATGAGTGCGACAGCAGCGACTGAAATTTGTCTTTGTACCGTGGGTCCAAAAACGTTGACAACCAGTAGAGGTCGCTGTCATAGATGTGTATGACGCGTGGATCTTTGGAGACACATTACTTCAGCCATATGTGCTAAGCTGCAAAGACTCATCTCCTCGGTTACAACAGAATGAAGATCACTACGCGTCGTGGCCTCTAAATCGGTGTCCGCCTCCTCCTCTTCAGCCCACCCATGCTGTACCGACATAAACGTAGGGTTGGGAGTACCATCAGGGTTCACATCAGTACCAGAGAAAAATAAATCTTCTTCATCATCACCCTCATCACCATCTTCCTGAACCAATGTAGCCTGCTGATATTGGCTTGGGTGGCTAGGATCAGCGATGTTCAATTCTGGCTCAATAGCCATCCGCTGTGCTCTCAAAGCATCTGTTTTGAGATTCATTAGGGATTCTTGGAGCAGGCAGAGCATGGGGATGGTGAGACTGATAATCGACTGATCCCCACTGACAAGTTTGGTACAGTATTCGAAGTTATCCAGCAACTCGCAAAGGTCAGCGATCCAGACCCACTCGAAAGTACTGATGTGTGTGGTATGACTTCCGGGTTGATGGGCATGTTGCAGCTGAAATTCCGCTATTGCCTTCTGCTGCTCATTAAACCTTGACAACATATGGAAGGTGGAGTTCCATCGCGTAGGCATGTCGCAAATTAGCCCGTGTTTCGGCAAGTTAAATTGGATTTGAAGGGCTGAAAGACTTGCAGCTGCTGTGGACGAATGTCTAAAGTGGGCGCAAATTCGCCTCACCTTATCCAGTAGCTCAGATAACTCTGGGTATATTTTGAGGAATTTCTGAACTACCAGGTTCAGGACGTGAGCCATGCAAGGCACATGTACAAGTTTACCGTGCTTTATTGCCGCCACAAGGTTTGCACCATTATCGCTCACAACTAGACCTGGTTGTAGTTCCAGTGGGGCCAGCCACTCATCGGTCTGTTGCTTGAGACCTTTCCACAACTCAGTTGCAGTGTGACGTGTGTCACCTAGGCAGATAAGCTTCAGAAGAGCCTGTTGTCGCCTTGCAGAAGCAGTACTGCAGAGCTCCCAACTCGGACGTGATGGTGCGGGAGGCTCAGCAGTGGACAAGGAAGTTGCAGAAGCAGATTGTGCACTGGACATATATGACGAGGCAGACACCCGGAATGATGTTGGGCCCGCTATTCGTGGAGTAGGTAGTATGTCAGATGGTACAGTTTTAGAAGTTGGGACACTCTCCACCAGGTTGATCCAGTGAGCCGTTAGTGAAATGTATCTGCCCTGTCCACAACTACTTGTCCACGTGTCCGTTGTTAGGTGGACTTTTGCAGTGACAGCATTTGTTAAAGCACGTTTTAAGTTGTTAACCACGTGCTGGTGTAAGGCGGGAACGGCACTACGTGAGAAAAAGTAGCGGCTGGGTACAGAGTATCGTGGTGCTGCCTCAGCCATCAACTCCCGAAAAGACTCTGTACCCACAAGCCTAAACGGCAACATTTCCACAGCTAACAACTTTGCTATTTTCGCTGTCACTTTTTGGGAATATGGGTGTGTCGGTTGGAACTTCCGCTGTCTTTCATACAGCTGTGGCACAGACAACTGCACGTTTGGACCAGACTGACAAGAGGATTGACTACTGTCATGTCTGTCTTGTAAAGCACCTTGGGAGGAGTACGCTTGAGCAGGAGCTGATGCCTGAACACTTGCTGGTGAAGGATGGATCTGAGGTGGCCTGGAAGTGTTGGGATCAGAAGGCACTGATTTTGAACCCTGATAGGGCGCCCACTGAATTGGGTGCTTAAGAGACATATGCTTGCGCATACTGCTGGTGCTCTGGTTTCCTTTTACCGTGCCTCTGCTTAGCCTTGCCTGGCACATCTTACAGATAACCATATTTGGTACTGTTGGGCTATCCTTAAAAAATTGCCACACACTGGCTGTTCGTCCTTTATTTTTAATTGGAGGAAGAGGAGGATGACTCTGTTCAACACCAACTGTGGACACATTTTGGGCAACTGTGTTTGCAGTTTGTGCAACAGTTCGTACAGTTTGTGCCACAGTTGACGCTATTTGGGCAACTGTTCTCACAGTTTGTGTTCTGGAGACAGTACGCCTTTGTGATTTTGCCAGTGGTACATAGCCACTTTCGTCCTCCTGGCTGCTCTCTTGGCTATGCAATTCAGCATTCCAGGTAGGATCTGTGGTGTCATCATCCACCCCTTCCAGTTCAAAGGATTCTGGATAAACTGACTGAGCTGGCTGGCCAGTTGAGATGTGTGTCTCATCATCCTCATCATCATCCACATCCTGAGATACTGTTTGCATTTCGTGAAAGTGTCTTTCTTCAGGACGAGGTGCTTCCAAACTTTGGCCATGAGTAGACATTTCGTCTACTTCAAGTATCTCGTCAGGCAGTGACAAAGAAACCCCTTGATAAGAACCGAATAAGTCATCGGAGTGACCAAGGTCGAGATCCAAATTTTCCTCTGGCTGCCGATGGGTTGAGGCAATAGGAAGACTTTGAGGATTGGATGGCGCTGCATTGTCTGTAGCGACACTAGAATGTCTTGCCACGGATGATTGTGTACTGCAAGAACCAGTGGTCGAGGGCGTCTGAGCCATTCAAGATGTTATCTTGTCATGCTCATCCGGCCTCAACACACGTTTTTTTTGAGTACTGGGATTTCTAGGTAGAAAAAAGGACGTTCTATCAATCCTAGACTGTGTACTTGTACCAGTGCCTTCTTGGGCAAGACTGCTGCGGCCACGACCTCGTCCCTGTCCTTTTGCAACATCCTTTTTGGTAATTGTTTTTTTTTGAGACATTGTTGACGAATGCACAGTCACCGAGTTGGAGTTAGGTGTTGCTGTATGCGTCACTTGCTGGCGGGGTAAGTGTGCGCGCTCACACTTGGCAGTGAAGCCGCACACTACACTCCCTAAAAAAATTGGTTTTAAGTGCGCACAGCCACCGAGTTGTGGTTTGGTGTTGCTGTATGCGTCACTTGCTGGCGGGGTAAGTGTGCGCGCTCACACTTGGCAGTGAAGCCGCACACTACACTCCCTAAAAAAATTGGTTTTAAGTGCGCACAGCCACCGAGTTGTGGTTTGGTGTTGCTGTATGCGTCACTTGCTGGCGGGGTAAGTGTGCGCGCTCACACTTGGCAGTGAAGCCGCACACTACACTCCCTAAAAAAATTGGTTTTAAGTGCGCACAGCCACCGAGTTGTGGTTTGGTGTTGCTGTATGCGTCACTTGCTGGCGGGGTAAGTGTGCGCGCTCACACTTGGCAGTGAAGCCGCACACTACACTCCCTAAAAAAATTGGTTTTAAGTGCGCAGAGCCACCGAGTTGTGGTTTGGTGTTGCTGTATGCGTCACTTGCTGGCGGGGTAAGTGTGCGCGCTCACACTTGGCAGTGAAGCCGCACACTACATCCCTAAAAAAATTGGTTTTAAGTGCGCAGAGCCACCGAGTTGTGGTTTGGTGTTGCTGTATGCGTCACTTGCTGGCGGGGTAAGTGTGCGCGCTCACACTTGGCAGTGAAGCCGCACACTACACTCCCTAAAAAAATTGGTTTTAAGTGCGCACAGCCACCGAGATGTGGTTTGGTGTTGCTGTATGCGTCACTTGCTGGCGGGGTAAGTGTGCGCGCTCACACTTGGCAGTGAAGCCGCACACTACACTCCCTAAAAAAATTGGTTTTAAGTGCGCACAGCCACCGAGTTGTGGTTTGGTGTTGCTGTATGCGTCACTTGCTGGCGGGGTAAGTGTGCGCGCTCACACTTGGCAGTGAAGCCGCACACTACACTCCCTAAAAAAATTGGTTTTAAGTGCGCACAGCCACCGAGTTGTGGTTTGGTGTTGCTGTATGCGTCACTTGCTGGCGGGGTAAGTGTGCGCGCTCACACTTGGCAGTGAAGCCGCACACTACACTCCCTAAAAAAATTGGTTTTAAGTGCGCAGAGCCACCGAGTTGTGGTTTGGTGTTGCTGTATGCGTCACTTGCTGGCGGGGTAAGTGTGCGCGCTCACACTTGGCAGTGAAGCCGCACACTACACTCCCTAAAAAAATTGGTTTTAAGTGCGCACAGCCACCGAGATGTGGTTTGGTGTTGCTGTATGCGTCACTTGCTGGCGGGGTAAGTGTGCGCGCTCACACTTGGCAGTGAAGCCGCACACTACACTCCCTAAAAAAATTGGTTTTAAGTGCGCACAGCCACCGAGTTGTGGTTTGGTGTTGCTGTATGCGTCACTTGCTGGCGGGGTAAGTGTGCGCGCTCACACTTGGCAGTGAAGCCGCACACTACACTCCCTAAAAAAATTGGTTTTAAGTGCGCAGAGCCACCGAGTTGTGGTTTGGTGTTGCTGTATGCGTCACTTGCTGGCGGGGTAAGTGTGCGCGCTCACACTTGGCAGTGAAGCCGCACACTACACTCCCTAAAAAAATTGGTTTTAAGTGCGCACAGCCACCGAGATGTGGTTTGGTGTTGCTGTATGCGTCACTTGCTGGCGGGGTAAGTGTGCGCGCTCACACTTGGTAGTGAAGCCGCACACTACACTCCCTAAAAAAATTGGTTTTAAGTGCGCACAGCCACCGAGTTGTGGTTTGGTGTTGCTGTATGCGTCACTTGTTGGCGGGGTAAGTGTGCGCGCTCACACTTGGCAGTGAAGCCGCACACTACACTCCCTAAAAAAATTGGTTTTAAGTGCGCACAGCCACCGAGTTGTGGTTTGCTGTTGCTGTATGCGTCACTTGCTGGCGGGGTAAGTGTGCGCGCTCACACTTGGCAGTGAAGCCGCACACTACACTCCCTAAGGTGGTGTACGTGCTAGCAGCAACACACTGGTCTGCCACAGAAAAAATAACGCTCTATGGCTTATTAGGAACAAAAATCGATCTGGTGCAAAAACAAAAAGGAAACAGCACCTCAGCTAAGCCTCTGACTGCAGCTGTTAGCAAAGCTGAGTGAGTAAGCTAAGCTATGAGGTCCGTCCTGTGTGCACTCTAAGGCTTCTCCTTCCTTCCCTCCCTGCCTGCCTGCCTGCCTACACAGCACTACTCTGTCCTCCTCCTAGCTCTCTGAAGAGCCTTTTGGGTTAATATAAGGAATCTTCCCTACACTGACAATCCCTGATCTGCTCCAGCATATATCTCTCTCTCCCTATACTAGGTCAGATCGTCTCAGGAATGTGGCCAAAATGGCGGGGACAAGCCTTATATACTGCCTTGCCTGTCATAGATGACATAGGCATCACGATGGACAGCAGCCAATCATAGTCCTGACACAACCAACTTTGCTATGCCATTACTGACTATGATTGGCTATCTTCACAAGTTTTCTGACCTAACACGCACGCTGTGCTGACTCGGAACATAACAGATTCTGTATTCGAGAGTCCGACTCCCGAATACAGTATACAGGACTCGGAATCGTAGACTCGTAGGACTCGGAATCGTAGACTCGCTCAGACTCGCTGCTGACAGCGGGTATCTGTGAAGAGTCAAGCTTATTGCCATTGAATTCCATTGGACTCGTCACTGTGCGAGTCCAAGCTGGGAGATTCGCCGAGTAACGAGTCCTGCGAGTACCTTCAGAATCGCCGAGTCCCGAGTCCTAGCGAGTAGACTCGCCCATCCCTACACCTGGCCAGATTCTGGGAACCGGGGAAGTCCTTCCATCGCACCACGCCTTCCTCCATTTCCGAGCCTCCTCGTGCACTCTCCTGGCACCCACTCTTTTCACTTCTTGTGGTGCAGCTTCTCTTTTTCTTTTCACCCTCCCTGCGTAAGAGTTGCCGTTCATTCTCGTTGTCGGCCGCCAACCTCCCAGGTTAGGTTACACTTTTGAGCCGCCCTCCCAAGTCCTAAACCATGGGAGGTGTGTGGATTCCATTTTGCGCTCTTTGTTGGCCTGGCCCACGATGAGAGGCCTTGGCACGCCCCTCTGCCAGCACATGTTCTCAGTCCTCCGGGGCCGCCATTGCTTTGGGCACCATATAAACACAGTTAAACTAACAGTCTTAGGCGGGAACTCTGTTGCAACGCTGAAAAGAAGCTGTCTCAGGCAATGGTGAGCTTACTGGGTACTTTACTGAAGTTCTTTTAGCAGCAAGTTGCAAGTCAAAGGTGTCACAGTTACAGTTCTTACAAGTTAGTACTGCTCCAGGCACCCGGGTTCTACTGCAGCTCAGACGGTTCCTCCTCAAAGTTCCTTTCAGGACCTACTTGTCTCTCTGTTCTCTCTCACAGGTTCGGTCTGGCCATCACAGGATTTTGTGAGATGAGTCCCTCTGTCGCAGGGTCAGTAGCCCTAGTCCGATGGCTGTATTCCTAGACTGTGATGGTAGGTAGTATGCAGGTCATACAGTACCTGCCCCATGCCGATGTGTCTCGTGATTGGAGTCTTTGAGTCTCCCGGGTCACCTTCACAGAGCTGGCTCTCTGGCTGTCCTTGGCCTAGCCCTCCAGTGCCCCAGGTATAATGTGGGCTCACCAGGCTCCTTCTATCTCACTGTGGGGTGTCGCTGCTGCGGCTTCCTTCCCTCACCTCCGGCTATGGAGCAAGTTTTCTCCCCTAGGATATCTGCCTCTACGGTTCTGCATCCTCCAGGCAACCTCTCCTCCTGGGAATTATCTGCCTGCAACTTGGTTTTCCCGTGGTTTTATTTGCGGTCTCTCCACCCACTTGTTCAGCTACTCTTTCTCTCCTCCCACACTGCTCTTAACCCCTGCTGCCCCTTGCCTAACCTAAAGTTCTAGGCGTAGGGTCAGTGTGTGTCAGTGTGAGGGTGTTCCTACGATCAACCGTCTTCCTCGTCTGGCTGCAGTTCACCCTGTAGCTGCCCTGGTCACAGGGGCGCCACACAACTGCCAATCACAGATGCCTATTCTCTGTGATTGGTTGTTGGGCCCCTCAGTAGTGAATACACAGGAAGTTACTGAGCGGCCCGAAAGTACAAGCGGCCAGACACCGGTAAGTATTAGCTGAAATTTAATAACTATTTTCTTTCTTTTTACAGCTCCCCTGACCCCAAAACCAAACTGTAACAAAGACTTCTTATGGAAGTCTACGTGCAGGGTCTGTGCCATAACACTAGGAGCCGTTTCACACTTTTGCCAGCACTGCGCTAGTGCTGGTGCAAGCGCAGGTGCTATTGCAGCCCAGTGCAGCCCAGTGCAGCCAAGCGCATTGACGCACAGATGCAGCTCATCGCCACCATTACCTTCTACGGCCGAGCACATCGCACCGCATCCAGGAGTCGCAAATGTGACAGGGCCTGTGTCACAGCACATGCGCCTATTCTGGACGCACCAGAAACGTTACATGACGAGTTTCAAGTGCATCCGGACTAGCACATGCGCTGTGACATAGCGGCTGTCACACATGCGCTTCCGGGATGCAGTGTGGTGCGCTCGGCCTTAGAAGGTAATGGCGGCGATAGCGCAATGCGCTGCATCTCTGCGCTGATGCGCTTGACTGCGCCAGGCTGTGATAGCACCTGCGCTTGCACCTGCGCTAGCGCAGTGCTGGCAAACGCACAGATGTGCACTAGACCTAGGTGTTTTGCACAGACCCTGAACTTTACAGGTTGGGTTCGCCCATCTCTATTAATATGGAATTGTAATGGCAAAATGTGATACTTTTCGGATATAGCTTTATTATGTGCAGTAGGTCATGAAGAAAGGTAATATTCTATATCATTATATTTATATTTAGCAAGTTTCAATGATTGGAGTTCTGCAAAGAATACTTGAGTTGTGAGGTGAGTGCAGCGTTGATTGTACGGATTGTCTTTTGTGATAATGGTGTTAATGTAAATGCCATTAATAATGAATTGCTCTGCAGATGATATATGAGTAGTTGTCATCACCGAGGTGTGAGAATCCATCGGATGAGTTTTGTCTGATTGTGATGACATTCCTATTGTAATCATAGAGTATCACACATCGTGATATGGGGATGTTCTTTAATATGATACATCAGGAAATGTAAATTGTATTGGATGCAAATAACAGAATGCATTATTCATGTCACTGCCGCTTGATGTCAACTGAATTATACGCACATTACCAGAACCGTATTATATGAATATTAGAAATTATTGGAGATTATTCTTTTATTCACATTAGAAGGTGCAAATACAATTTCTCAGAATGATAATATTTTTCTGCCTTAGTGGAAATCTCTGACCCATGAAGATTTTTAAGTCTATTACAAACAGAAGGTGTATTAAAGAAATGAAAGAAATGCTTTCCTTCTCCGCACAGGGAAGATGATGTGGTTTCACCACTTTTGCTACAGGTTATATTCTTTCCTTCCTGATTCCAAATGAGATTTTTTTTATGTAGTTTAATGTATTAAAAATTGCAGAAATATCCTGTGTCTTAGCGTTTTCAGTTCTAATTTATGTAACTCACTTTTCAGTTTTACTGTGTAGACTTTGGCAGAGTCAAAATGGTTATCTCATTGTCATCAGAGGTTGGGGTCAATATAGTCATCTTATCGTAATTACACACAGTGAGGTTTAAGGTGTAGTTGGGTGAAAACAAGCTAACACCTATCCAGTACATAGCAGGGACACATATGTAAGATTATCTCAGCACAGGAGATGTGGTATGATCAGACCATGTCTCTGTACGGTCAGACACATCCATTACACAGTACACAGCAGGGATACATATATAAGATTATCTCAGCACAGGAGATGTGGTATGATCAGACCATGTCTCTGTACGGTCAGACACATCCATTACACAGTACACAGCAGGGATACATATATAAGATTATCTCAGCACAGGAGATGTGGTATGATCAGACCATGTCCCTGTATGGTCAGACACATCTATTACACAGTACATAGCAGGGACACATATATAAGATTATCTCAGCACAAGAAAAAAACAACTAAACACATCCAATTGTGGAAATTATTAATATTCCAAGATCTATTGATTAAAATCAACTTTAAAATAATCTTTGTTCATGGAAAAAACCCCTTAAAGAGGACCTGTCACCAAACCAGGCATGGTGATCTAATTACAGCACTGGATGCAGCATGTCTGCAGCATCCAGGCAAGGGGTCCCCCAGCACTTGAGCAGCCCTGTACCCCGAGATAATACACTTAGAAAACTTACATGCTACAGCCACTAAGGAGGTGGCTAGGGGCTGCAGCCAAGGGCAGATTCACACCCCCTGCATGTGTAATCTGCCCACCACTGCCAATCATTCTCTCCCTGCCTGCAGCATTTAAACAGAGTTTTTTTTTCTCTCTCCCAGAAAGTCCGTTAGCCACGACCCCTGAGGGGTGGGGCTAAATGGGAGAGAAAAAAAAAACTCTGTTTAAATGCTGCAGACAGGGAGAGAATGATTGGCAGCAGTGGGCAGCTTAAACATGCAGGGGGTGTGCATCTGCCCTTGGCTGCAGCCCCTAGCCACCTCCTTAGTGGCTGTAGCATGTAAGTTTTCTAAGTGTATTATCTCGGGGTACAGGGCTGCTCAAGTGCTGGGGGACCCCTTGTCTGCATGCTGCAGACATGCTGCATCCAGTGCTGTAATTAGATCACCATGTGTGCTTTGGTGACAGGTCCTCTTTAAGGAAAGGCCATACATGTCAAGTTCAATAAAATCCCTTTGAGGGGAATATCCAGAACTTTTTTTACACTATGTCTAAGAACTAACAGGCAGGTAGTTGCTAATGACTGCCTGTTGTGCCCAGCTGTCACACCAGATTGAGAAGATGCCCGGTCTGTGGAGCAAAAGAAAGGCAAACCAGGGAAAAGGGAAAAGAGGACCCTGGCAATAAGGAGAGGGGAGATGGCAGACCCTTAAATGCTCACCTGAGACTGAACCCTGCACTCCCTATTCTCCCTAGACTGGTCCTTCCTGCAGTGGGCGATGATGTGCCTAAGCCTGACTGACTCTGAGCTAGCCTTAGCTAGTGAATAAGGCACCATGACACTATTCTTACTACCAAAATGAAACAACACTGGGAGAGAGACAACCAAATAGGAATAAAAGAACAAACATAACTCGACATCCCCAAAAAGAACAATTTTTCTGGGGGGTCAGCATAGAAGAACTATAGCTGGCACATGGGAAAGTAAGAAGTGAGTTTAAATAATAAAAGGGAGTGGCAGCAAGGTGCTACAGCTGAGATTGAAGCTATATGGAATCTCAGCAGGATCAAAAAGAACTCTTAACTACCGTACTTCAACACCTTATGAAAATAAACCTGCTCCACTCATGTTAATCACAGAGTGGACTCCAAAGAGGACCTGGGATCTGCTAATCACCAGGACCTTCTAATCCCAGATACCGCAAGGGTTTCACCCAAACACGACACACTTTTGAAACCGGAATGGTCACAGACAGTTTCTGAGTGACAGTGGCTTCTTCTGATGTCATCTTGACAGAGCTGCGGCTTACTTTTTGTTCTTCTCTGTTGACGGGGGTGTGACTGCTGATATCACGCTGATTGACACTCAGTTCCCTGCTGCCTAATTGTGGAAACCCGATTACAATCAGACTGACGCTGGCAGTCATGCCCCATGAATAGAGCAGCCCTGAAGAATACGAGTTGACTTTGCGCAGCTGAATTGTGGTCAGGAGCAGTCAATGACCACTCAGAGCCAATGCCAGTTTCAACAGGGAGGTGGTTGCTTCTGTTAGCAACTACCTGCCTGTTAGTTTATAAGCACGTAGTAAGAAAAAAGTCCCAGTCCACCCCTTTACGTATTGATGGTATGGATGGGCACTGGTGTGGAGTGCTGCCATTAATTTTAATAAAGTCCTCGGCATGCCCACAAATGCTGTAGGCCATAAAACCCTTTATTCACAATTATAATTACTCACATCTCATGGCTCAGCCTTCAGATCCAGCATTCAATTCTCTCCATAGTGTAACGTTCATAGTATCATTATGATTGCCTCTCTCAATAATGCAAATTCAATCCATATTTTCGGGCATGCATGATGGATTTTGTGTTATTAATGTAAACCTCAATGCCGCTTTATCTTCCAGCTACATAAAGTTATCATAATAGAACATAAAAATAACTGGGAGAATTTCGATCTGACGGCATCTTCATCTTCTCTTCAAATTCATTGTCTGTGTAGCTGAAAACGCGCCCAATGGGCAAATCTGATGGGTCTAAAGATTAATGTGAAATTTTAAAGCAAATGTGTAAAATGGATTTCTCCATCGTCGGAAAGAAAAAATGAACAGGCTTCATTCTTCCCGCTACTCTATACGGTATGTATGAATCTTATTATAGGAGGTTTTGTATGAAGAGTTTAATGTCAATACAGTCCCGGTGGACTGAATTTAAGGTGCTCATTCCATTATACAGATGCATGCTTTGATCCCTATCATTACCGCATGGCTTCAAGCAACCTCCCATCCAATTCCAAAGGCGCGGCGCAGATTACAAAGCAACATCGAATGCTACAAATTCATTTCCCGCTTACTTTGAAACTCAACATAAAAAATACATAGACACTACATAGAATCTTTCTGTAATCTTTCATGCCATGATTTCTTTTTCCTCTTGAAGAGCCGTCGTTAGCATTTCAGTTATCGTAACGTTTTTAGAGGAGTGAAGATGGCACTGCTAAAGGTTGACGACCATACTTGCAAAGTATTGCTTAGCCAGGAGACATTACAGCTCGGTAAGAAACCTTACAGCCCATTTAATTGAATGTTAAATGTGGCCCTGAATGTTTTACATAATAGGAGTCAATTATCTTAATGTTATCTTCAGGCACATTACGCTAAGAGACATATGTAGGGTGCGAGCTACCGCGCACTGTCGGCATAATATGTTTTCCTGCAGTACGGGCGATGTACATTCCCAGCTGTTTTCTAGATACAAACAGTTTAGACACATTTTATGGCGTAGTAATTAAGTCATTTGATGTGTAAACGTCTAATAAAAAAATGTCCTCAGGTTACTTTTGCTTACAGTTTCCCTTCTCCCAATGCCAAGTCTGCTGGTGCTGGAAGATGGCAATCTGTTGACATTTGCTCAATGGTTTGTCAAATCATAAGATGTATTCATTACCGCAGAGATGCGACCTTGAGAATTTGTATTTACCTGATTTACAAATACCAGTAACATACATTATATCTATCCCCACCAATATATGAGAATAGGACAACAGAGAGAGGGATATAGACAATTTATTAAATAAAAAAAAGTTATAAGTTTAATAATAAATCACATTAGTAGAAAATAAACATTAAAAAGAGTGTACCTCACACTGAACGTACACTGAAAAAGGTGAAGTGTTACACAATGTTTTGCTCAAAACACACATAGTGTCATGGCAGCATCTGGCGCTGTTCACACTACAGACTCTGACACTCCACACTGAGGTTTCTCTGAGTTGCACTGGCAGGCTTGAGCATTGACCAGCTGTGAGCTGTGTTCTCATTAGTGATCAGGCTAGCAGGAGTTAAACCCTGTATGACTCTTGGTTACCTCTTGGATCACATGTTCTGGGAGACCAATCACAGTTGCTCCCTGCCTTTTTAAGATGGTGAAATCTGGTCTCTAATGATGACTGTAGCTTCTGCTTTGCTGCAGCATTACCAGTCCTATCTTGGTGTTCTAGTAATCTGATATCATATGCTGCTTGTTATGTGTTTGGTATATACTTTCTTGTTGTATTATTAACTCAAGCTTGTTCTTGTGTTCTCCCTTATTACTTGTTGCCTTCTCCTTGCCTGTGAGTGCTGTGAGCTTGTGTTTTGGTTTCCTGTGTCTGTCTTTGTCAGTGGGTTCTTTCACTTCCAAGCTTTTGGGGCGGTGGGAGTGAGAATCAGCTCAGAGCTTTACAGGAGCAGGGTTAGGGTGTACACTGAGGCCTCTCCACCATCAGGAGTACCCCTGAGTTATGGAGAGTTCAGGGCTCCCTAAATTTAGGAGCAGATCAGGCACCCCTGTTTCCGTTTTCCCCACACACAGTTCCTGGGACACAAAGACACACAACAGTCAAAAATAATTGACCAGATGACTAAACCCAGCAAATAAGCTTTGTAAAGTAATCAGTAGTGTATAGTGCCTTGCCAAGAGACCTCAAAACTGTCTTCCTAAAATAGAAAAAAAAAATCAATGCAATGGTAATTACGAGAGACAAGTGTCAGTAGTGTCACCAGTGAGCCTAATGTCCCCAGACTCCGATGTATGTTTCGACATTTCCTGGAGGGGCGTCTGTTCAAAAATAGAAATCTGTCACTAGATTCATACTGTCCGAACCTCAGGCAGCATGAATCAGAATGGAAGCTAAGACAAAAACTATATTCTCCATGTAAAATAATTCTTAAGTTTATTTAGTAATCCATTAAAAGGTCATCACGATTATTACGATTAAGATTGGGGAAGTCAAAACGCATCCCATAAGCTGTCCTTATGTGATGATCTGTTTTTGCCTTGGATCCGTTTTTTGGGAGCATTTTTGTCTTTTTTTTCTAAGTCCAAAAACGCATATGTGTCATGGTGCACTTAAGTGTCATTGCGTTTTTTAAAAACGCATGCATTTTTGTTCAGCTTCCAAGAAAACGCCGCTAGCAGTAAAAAAAGCATGAATTTTTTTAACATGGGGCCTTATGGGAAACGCATGCGTTAACTCATATGCGTTTTTTAGAAAAAATTACAAAGTGCAAAAAACGTCCAGAGACACAGGAGGCACTAAATGCATGCTAGAAAAAATGGATTGGTCTTGGTAAACACTTAGAAAAACAGATTGGCATGTGTGCCCCTAGCCTAATTGGGGATAAAGTAGTACATCAGATGGATGAAATGTCTCTCATGGAAGCAAATGTGACCATTTCTGACCCTTCATAATAAAGTAACAGCAAATTTTGATTTTAGCGTAGAGAACGTGAACACTCAGTGTTCATCTACTGGGACTCTCTTCGGCTAGGGTCACACTTATAATCTGAATTGCGTTCACTGCATCCAGATCCGGATGCGGTGAACGCAATTGTCTTCAGACATTCAGCAATCCGGGAACCGGATTGCTGAAGCCGCAATCCGGTAACCGGATTGCTCAGGATGTGTTATCCTGAGCAATCCAGTTATCGGATAGTTTGCTCATCCCTGCTGCCGCAGGGATGAGCAAACTGTTCTGTTGTTAGTGAAACTATTTATTTTATTAATAAATGCTTGTACAATGTCTCTAGGGTGCCCAGTCCCCCTAGAGACCTTGCTCCCACTCAGGTGGGCTTATACTGCTATAATGTGTTATGTACAACAGCTGACTCCTGTCAGCTGTTGTACATTTTTATGAATGAAAGCGCCGGCCTCCTCAGAGCGGCGCGCATACTATAGCTGATGGTAAAGTATGTGCGCCGCTGTCTGAGGTCCTGAAGCCACTTACAGTAAGATCTATGGGCATTGATGCTAGTGATGGGCGAATCCTAAATTACTCGGAATCGCTTGACTCTAGCGAGTCCGAGCCCAGGACTCGCTACTAGTTGCGAGTCTAGCGAGTCCAATGTTAATGAATGGGGAAGCGAGTAATAGCGAGTAGTGTGCGATTTACAAATCACAGATGTGTCTCGGAAGCTTCAGCCTGAAGCAATCCTAGTTTTGCCATTGATTTGCATTGGACTCGTTTACTTTGTAAGTAATCGCTGGGAAACTCGCACAGATAAGAGTCCTGTCTTCTCAGTGTGCTGGCTGCCAGCTCCAGGGTCCTAGAGCCTGCCTGCTGCCTGATGTAGCAGAGCTGAGATTGTTCTCAGTCTGCTCATTCCCTGTGTACAGACATGAATGTCTGTGCACAGAGATGATGTAGCAGAACTGAGATTGTTCTCAGTCTGCTCATTCCCTGTGTACAGACATGAATGTCTGTGCACAGAGATGATGTAGCAGAGCTGAGATTGTTCTCAGTCTGCTCATTCCCTGTGCATAGACATCTATAGGACAGAGAGTCGTTTTGGACTGCGTCGGACGGAAGAGGATTTTTTTAATTAAAGATGGAGTCCCTAATTGCTTTTTTTTTTTATTTCTAATAAAAAATTTTCTTTGTGTTGTGTTTTTTTTAAAACAATTTAATAGAAATTCATGGCGGTCATGTCTAATATTGGCGTGACCGCCATAAATTTCGGGCTTAGGGCCAGCTGATAATACAAAGCTGGCCCTAACCTCTTTATTACCCAGCGTGCCACCGCTACCAGGGCCGCTGGAAGAGCGGGGTTCAGCGCCAGAGGATGGCGCTTCAATGAAAGCGCCATCTTCTGGGGCGGCTGCGGGCTGCAATTTGCAGCGGGGGGTGCCCAGAAAGCTTGGGCATCCCTGCGCTGCAGATTCCAGCCCCCAGCTGCTTAGCTGTACCTGGCTAGACATAGAAATTGCGCGGAGCCCCACGCATTTTTTTAAAATTATTTCATGAAATTCTGACTCTGACTCTGAGACTCTGACTCTGAGACTCTGACTCTGAAATTCATGAAATAATAAAAAAAAAATGCGTGGGGCTCCGCGCAATTTCTATGTCTAGCCAGGTACAGCTAAGCAGCTGGGGGCTGGAATCCGCAGCGCAGGGATGCCCAAGCTTTCTGGGCACCCCCCGCTGCAAATTGCAGCCCGCAGCCGCCCCAGAAGATGGCGCGTTCATTGAAGCGCCATCCTCTGGCGCTGAACCCCGCTCTTCCAGCGGCCCTGGTGGCGGTGGCACGCTGGGTAATAAAGGGGTTAATACCAGCTTTGTTATGCAAGCTGGTATTAAGCCCGAGATTCTTAATGTCAGGCCACGTTTGACCCAGCCACTAAGAATCTCCAATAAAGGGTTAAAAAAACACAACACAGAGAAAAATTTTTATTTGAAATTAAAAAAAAAGCCATTAGAGACTCCATCTTTAATTTAAAAAATCCTCTTCCGTCCGACGTAGTCCAAAACGCGATGTCCTCTCTGCTACATCCCCTGTGCATAGATAGATGTCTATGCACAGGGAATGAGCAGATTGAGAACAATCTCAGCACTGCTACATCATGTCTGTGAGCAGGCGGGCTCTAGGACCCTGGAGCTGCACACAGAGAAGACAGCTGGACTCGGCTTGCAATGTAACAGCAGTTACTTTGCGAGTTTCCCTGCTATCACTGGCACAGTAGCCGAGTCTAATGCAAACAATGGCAATCCTAGTTTTGTCAGCGTTTCTGACAAAACTAGGATTGATATTGATTTGCATTGGACTCGTGCGAGTAATCACTGGGAAACTCGCAGAGTACCGAGTCCTGCGAGTCCCTTACTACTCGCCGAGTAACGAGTCCTAGCGAGTAGATTCGCCCATCCCTAATTGATGCCCATAAATCTACTGTATAAGGCTTCAGGACCTCAGACAGCGGAGCAAATACTATAGCAATAGCAATAGTATGAGCCCAGCGCTTTCATTCATAAAACTGTACAACAGATGACAGGATTCAGCTGTTGTACATAACACATTATAGCAGTATAAGCCCACCTGAGTGGGTGTAAGGTCTCTAGGGGGACTGGGCACCCCCTAGAGACATTGTACAAGCATTTATTAATAAAAGAAATAGTTTTACTAACGACAGAACAGTTTGCTTATCTCGGCGGCAGCCGGGATAAGCAAAGTATATGCGGAAACCGCATTGCTCAGGATTACACATCCTGAGCAATCCGGTTCCCGCATTGCGGATGTTTAAAACCGCTCCGAAAACTGCAGCCTGCATGATTTTTCACGCATGCTGCAGAGCCGGACACGGAAACCGGATTGCTTGTGAAGCAATCCAGTTTTTAGCATAGGCTCTTATGAGGAGTGTTTCCTGATCCGGTTTTGAGCTTTTTAAAAGCTCAAAACCGGATCAGGTTTTAAAAAAAAAAACCTTATGTGTGACCCTACCCATAGTCTTAAATGTTTATTTTTCCAGAACTCTGATATTAATGACCTAGTTTAGGCTAGATGGAGAAGACAATATTTGCGGTCTGAGTGTGATCCGACAAAACATCAGATCACACTTGGAATAAAGTTGTTCTATGGAGTTGTACACAAGTATGATTTTTCTTCCCCCATAGCAAGTCTGTCCCTGGAATAAATATTAGCATGCCCAAGTTGCTTATGTAAATCAACTCAATGGGTCCATGGAATAAATCAAACTCCTCTCAGATAACTTTAGAGTGCGGTCCGATTTCCACTGACTAAAAGAATGGAGAAGATGGGGACATTTTCTAATTCTCTCTTCTCCACATCCAAGAAAATGAGATTACACTCTATTCCAATCAGATCAGTCTAATCAGAGTGTGATTAAAATAATTGATTTAGTTTTCTCATCTGTACCTAGCCTTAGGGTAGACCATCAACATCACATAGGTGGGTATCAGACACCCAGCACCTCACTGATCAGCTTGGTCAGCTGCTGGATGAACATATTGTATAGAGCAGAACACCAAAAATTGTCTCACTATTCAACTCCACCAGTCAGATGACCACTGAGGCCTCAAATTATCTACAGTGTGAGATGACTAGTGGTCCAGACATCATCTCTTCAGGTCCAGAGGACACTATCAAAGTGGTAGCGCTTAAGCAGAGGGTCAGTTGACGGGGAGGAAAATGGCTTCTTGTTTTAAAGTTAAACCTTGAGACCCTTGTCCTCCTCCATTTCCCTGGAAAAATGTTTTGCAACTATCCATCATGTGGTTTACAATAATCCAATGATCTGTCATCATTAGAGTTTTGTTGACTCCCAACTACTAACTATGGCCAGGGTCACATTTGCGGTTGGACCCTGGCCTGCCGGATTCCGGTTTCAACTTAGATATTTTTCCAGCACCGCATAGCGTTTCCGCTATGCGGTGCTGGAAACCGCAGTCCCTAGTTACCCGCTGTTTACCTGCACGACGTGTCACACAGGCAGCGGCTCGGAGGGCGTTTTACAGCGCCGCACAGGAAATCGTGTCTGCAACGGTTTCCTGTGCGGCGCTGTAAAACGCCCTCCGAGCCGCTGCCTGTGTGACACGTCGTGCAGGTAAACAGCGGGTAACTAGGGACTGCGGTTTCCAGCACCGCATAGCGGAAACGCTATGCGGTGCTGGAAAAATATCTAAGTTGAAACCGGAATCCGGCAGGCTAGGGTCATAACGCAAATGTGACCCTAGCCTATCTCTTCATTAGAGATGAATATAAATCTGCCAAAGTTAGACTTTGATATTCGGAATAGGAACAGGTTTCTAATGTGCTGTCGGTAATAACTGAAGAATCAACATATGAGTTAGGAAGTTTATTAGGGGTTAACGCATTTCGAGGCATCCACTTCTTCATCAGGACGACAGAGTTAGAATTTGCCAGATTTGCTTGAATTCAGCCATGAAGTTTGATTTGTATCAAATTGAAGGTGGCCTGATTGCCGGTGAAAGATATTCATTATACTCTAAGATCGCTCCAGATACCAAACCATAACAAAAATAATAATTAAAAAATAAAATATCATAAATTTGTGCTCATCTCTCCTGTAATTATAACCTCTCATTGGGTTTAAATCTTTGATTTGAAACAATTAACCTCCAAAAATTTCACAATTTGTTCATTTCTACTCAGCATACAAAGAAAGGTTTGTTCTTTAGGTTTGGTCTACTATACTATTGCTATCCAATATTTTTCATTACACAAAGAATACTTCATAAAACAACAAAATGTATAGCTCCATCTGTAATACACAGTATGTCATCTGCTACATGATCCGCAATTATCTTTCCGGTATCTTTCCTCGGGTTATCACACTTCTGTTGTTCCCGAATGTTGATCTGGTCTTTAAAGTGATTAGGTCTGGTCTGTGTACATTGTATGTTTTCCGCTGAGTACATCCGACAGCTACTCTATAAGAGTAATACTTCCATTAGGGTTATACACCTCTGCTATAAATCACTTAGTGACAGAGGATACACTTTTTTGAGGCATTTATGTGCAAGCAAGAAAAAGCCACATACAACAGTCATGGAAAGATATTTTTTTCATGGATTTTTTTCTAAAACATAAACATTTTAAATTAAAATTTACTAATCCTTAATCAATATAATCTGTTTGTTAAATGTTAGAGATGAGCGACTTTACCAAAATTCTATTTAAAAACAGACAGAAAATTTGATTTGCGTTAAGTCTATTAGGTGCAAATGTAATAAGCCCTAATTGACTTAAAAACAAAGATGTTAAGTATGCTCTGACGTCTCCGTACTGCAAAGCATAATAAACAGATGAGCTTAAAGTGGTAGAAAAATCATGCTCACTTAGCCCCCCATCTGTCCCTGCCACTAAGTTATGGCCAAGGTGGAGAAGTGAATCCACTAAGCCACGGAGCATGGGCTCACCCTGGAGGGACGTGACTAAGCAGCTGGTCTGATCTTTTCTATGCCCTATGGTGGTGAGGTTAGGTTTGTGATGTAGGTAGCCACTAAGTACCACTCCCAAGCAGTCCCCAAATCCAAAGTAGCTAAACCTGAATTTCAGCAGTCAACATGGAGTTGGAGCCACAGTCTGGAGTCTGGACTGGTAAAAGGCAAAATAATGTTGAAGCCACGAGCGAGACAGAATCACGATCATAGGCAGCGTGAATATTGGTACTGGTTCAGACAGGGTGGCTATAGGGCCGGGTTCATGAACAGACAAAATAGCTGGCTTGAACAAGACAGGCTCTGGTTGGGTTCAGGTACAGACAGGAGCATGGTTTAAGGTACATGTACTGGACCAAAGTCACAGGATGGGTTTGAGATCTTGGCTGGTTCAGACAGGACAAGTACATGTTCAGACAGGACAGGTTTGGGTTCAAGCTGGAACACAGGATGGGTTCAGGTACACAGGCAGGTGTGATTCAGATTCAGGCCCTGACAAGGTTCAGGTTCAGGGACCTGACAATGAACTAGCTAGTTCAGGAACTCACTAGACACTAAAGTAGCTCAAGGACTTCCCTACTAGGTACAGTGCCTTAAATAGCCAGTGCCTCTAAACCACAGGCTGAGGACACTTCCAGAATACTTGCGCTGCTTCTTTTAGAAGTAGGAAATATTTTGGTACAAGCTCTAAACCCATAGACAGGAGACCTGCAAAACATGCGCAGGCTCTGAGAGCTGCAAGGGCCAAAGGAAAACGTGGGCAGCTATGGTGGTGAGTTCAATGGTGTCTCTGTAAGGTGGAGGAAGTGGAGGGGGGCGGAGACTGATCTTCACTCTTCATTGGCACTTATGGGATGGCTAGAGACCTTTACTTAAGTTTTGGTGTCATGAAATCAAACAATTCATCATCTTCACTCATTTCCATAGGCTTTGTACATCATTACGTAATGAGGCACATCAAGGTCTTAGAGGTGCCAAAAGGTCTGCAAAAAGTGAAGTGTATAGAGCAAAGCTTGAGTCCAGGAACCTGATGGAGGAAAATGAGGAAGCTGCTGTGTCAAGTTATGAGCTAGGCGAGTATGATTTTTTTTTTATTGTTTTATAACCCTATCCCAGCTCATATGAACTGAGCAAATGGTGACAGATTTGCTGCCATTTTGATGGATTTACACAAATTACAGTTTAAAAAAAAAAAAATTTCTTCTGATTTGTGGGTTAGTAAATCTTTTGAAAGGATTGTCAAACTATAGCTTTCACTATTATTAATTATTACTTTATTTTTACTTGTTATTGATTATGATTTGAGGTTTCATCAAATTATCTTCAGAAAGTAAATTTGAAAGAGTTGGTTGCATTTGGCGGGCGAAACAGTAAATGAAACATTTCAATAACATGGAAATGTTCAATGAGAGTAATCTAGCCTGTTCTGAATAAAGACAAGTTAGATCCCACAACTCCTGTAAACTGTGCCTCCAGAATATGTAGCAACCAGTGAGGGCTCAGTGTGTAATTACTTCAAGCAACCCTTAAGCCCAGCATATGTGTGAATACTATCAGGCATATTATTGTATCTCCATTAAGTAGTGGCCAGTTACCTGTATAGGTGGACAAGCAGCCTGAGCAACCTCCGAAACCGTAAATGATGTGGACGGGATTGCGTCATTGCACACCTTCCGCGCATGCTCACGCGAGTGGTCGGCTTCAGCAGGTGAACCAAGATGGCCACCGCAACCAATGACAGACCGGGGGCAGGGTCAAGGGTGGCATATTATTGTGAATGGGTGGGACCAGGAGAAAGCAGAGTGTTAACTCCTTTAGCAGTCCAGCAGTCCGCTCCAGTGCGAGGATGAAGGAGCTTACCGCGTCTGCCGGGACTCCTCCGGTTCCTGCTTTCCTCATGATTCATCAGGAAAGCAGGAACCAGAGGAGTCCTGGCAGACGTGGTGAGCTCTTTCAGAGCTCTTTCATCCTTGCACCCTTGCACCGGAGCGGACTTCCGTGGGCCGGTCACAAAGAGTGGGCGGGCCGGATTCGGCCCGCAGGCCGCCCCTTGCTCAGGTCTGCTCTACAGTCAATCAGAAGCCACTATTATGTTGCTGCGCTCTACATTTTTACACTTGTCAAAGAAAGTGAGAGCTCAGCAGCTCCATAGTGATCACTAATTGGCTTCAGGACTTACGTGGCATAACAACATGACGCCAACCATAGGAGACCCAGGGCCAACATTGCTCAAACAGAGTCTATGCAAGAAGTATCTGTTATTCTTAGCTAACAAGGGGTCTAACGCATTTAAAAAGCTGTTGTCCAGATAGGAAACAACTCCTTTAACTTATTCCCAATAATTAGAATGCAGGTGAAACTTTTTGGGAAATCCATAATGAATTCAAATCACCATGAATCGATTCATTTATCTCTAATTCTGATATGCTATTAATATTGTATTATGACGACTTACAATAACAAAAAAGTGTGATTGTCTAGTTAACCATTTCTGACCGAGAAAGCTGGATCAGACTGCTAAATAAATATAGCTTGCTCTCTCTTATCAGGGATCTATAAGATGCTTGCATGCAGAATCAATCCGTTTACCAGGAAATCAATGAAACTGAGCAAACACACAGCTTCTTCCCTATAGAAATACACTATCAATGATTTTTACCGCTAACGTTGGTTGTGCGTGCGAACATTGAATGCTAACAAGGATGTTCACCGTGCAAGACATCATTTTACAAAAAAGAAAGAAAGAAAGAAAGAAAGAAAGAAAGAAAGAAAGAAAAAGAAAGAAAGAAAGAAAGAAAGAAAGAAAGAAAAGAAAGAAAGAAAGAAAGAAAGAAAGATACTATTAAAATCTGGCAGTACAAGAAAATATCAACCCATGTGTGAGGCACTCACCTGATACTGAACTCATCCAGCACTTCGAATAATGAAGAGAAATGCTGGCAGGCTCCGTCACTGATCCCAGAAACACTTTGGCTGGCCCGGTGTGATAATCAATGGCAAGAAATGACATGATACGGATAGGACAAATCTATTATAATAGGTTCAGTGACACAAGACTTGAAAAGGATGAAAGAGAAGTGCAGTGTATCGACCAGGAACTCTGACCCAGCTCATTAGCACAATGGAAGGGTATAATACAAGTCTAAGGTCTTGACTAATATTAGTGCTTTGGACTAATATTTTCTTAACCATTGCACTCACAACAGAAGGCAATTTTAACCCTAAATAACCACTTCTAAATTTTAACTCCCCATGAAGTCAACACCCGTCTCTGCATCTAATGTGCTATATGCATGAATAAGTGAGAAAGAGCTGACCATGAGCCAGAGCGAAAAGCCGCTACCGGCAGCTCTCACATTGGTGAACTCATCTGAATGGCCGATATATAATAATAAATTTATACTGCAGGGAAAATCTTTCTGGTTTTGGCGTTCCTTCAGTTATCTTTTTACTGTAGGAGCTAGACATGAAGGCTTCCACATGGAAAGGGCTTATAACCCAATTAAAGTTTCAAAATTAGCCATTGACCAGTAGAATAACATTAATCCTATTATAAGAGCCATGCCCTCTGTTCATGTCCCACTGTTTTTTTTGTCATTAATAGAAGACATCAAGACTTTAGTGGAAGTGGAAACGTAGCTGTACATTAAGGACAGGGTGTTATGTTTAATCTTAAGAATAAAAAGTCAAAAAAGGCAAAGTTACCATTATTTGCATGTTGTAAAAGGAGAACATAATGCTGGGAAATGCTGTAACTTTATGATTGAGGAGTCCCAAACTCTGGACCAACGCCAATGATGAGAATGAAGAGACTGTAGAATATAATGCTAGTTAATGGTAATATTGTCTAGACGTCACCAGATGTTCCCAGGTGTTGAAGAAAGTTATACAGCTACTACTGTAAAAGTTCATCCTCTAGGCTAGTTTTTTATATAGTCCCTGGAAACACTGAGTTGCAGAGAACTATATTGAATATGGTACCAAATTATTATGTAAAGCATGGCCATAGGATATGATCAAGACCAGTCATGGTGGTCAAAGTGGTACTCAGATATATCTCTACTTTACATTAGATGACAGTCTGCCGAATAGTGCTTCAACTCATCGCTCTGCTTTGACCTGTCTCGGCCATCTTTCACATACATAGGATTGCTCCGTCAGCTGAGAGTTCTCTGTTCTCTAGTAGAGCGGCTGCCAAACATCTCTCATGCCAGCTTATGTCAAGGAGAACAAACGGAACTGCAGTCTGAAATCAGGCACTCCACATCCTTAATATTCCCTGGTAGCATTAGGGTTGTAGAGGACAATACTGAATATGGTAGAAAGTTGTTATGTAAAGAATGGTCATAGGAAATGATCAAGGTCAGTCATAGAGGTCAAACTGGTACTCAGATATACCACCTTTTCCCTATTAGATGACAGCTGGCTGAATGATGCTTCAGCAGATCGTTCTGTCATGAGCTGTCTCAGCCATATTTCACATACATGGGAGTGCTCGGTCTGCTGAGAGTTCTCTGTTCTCTATGAGAGCGACTCCAAACATCTCTGATGGACGCTTATGTCAAGGAGAACAAAAGGTTCTGCAGCCTGAAATCGGGGTCTCAACATCCTTAATATTCCCTGGTAGCATTGGGTTGCAGAGGACAATACTGAATATAGTACCAAATTGTTATGTAAATAATAGCCAAAGGACATGATAAGGTCAATCATGGAGGTCAAACTGGTACTCAGATATAATGGTAAACTTCAGTAAATCGTTCTGCCATGAGCTGTCTCGGTCATATTTCACATACATAGGGGTGATCGGTCTGCTGAGAGTTCTGTGTTCTCTACGAGAGTGGCTGCAAGACATCTCTCATGACAGCTTATGTCAAGGAGAACAAAATGATTTGCAGAATGAAATTGGGAATTCAGGACCTTTAAGACCTTGGACAATCATCTATTTTTGGGCCATGTAAACAGTAGACTGTTGGCCAAATTGGTAAGTTCTCCTGATATTAGTCTAATTTACCGTATTTTCCGGGTATAAGACGACTGGGCGTATAAGACGACCCCCAACTTTTCCAGTTAAAATATAGAGTTTGCAATACACTCGCCGTATAAGACTACCCCTCTTCTACGGTATGATCCTCACTGTGACACACAGCCCTTCATACAGTATAATGGACCTACGTATAGAATAATGGCCCCTACATCTATTCACATTGTATTATAAACCCCACACAGCCCTCAAATAGCCGTGCATAAAATATAGAGGCTCCCTCATACCCTTTCAAGTATTATCATGCTCCCACAGAGCCCTCCAAGTATTATAATATTCCATATAGTATAATTATGTCCATATATTATAATGCATCATCATAGTGCTCCATATAGTATAATGCACCCCTGTAGTCCTCCATATATTATAATGCACTCCCCATAGTCCTCCATATACTATAAACACAGAGGGTAATGTACCAGTACTGGGATGGCTGGGAAGGGTAGGTGACACGGAGAGGGGGACAGGCCAGCTCCAGATGGGGGGGTTTAAGAGACAAAGAGATGGGGATGTGACAGCGTCAAGGGGAGGGTGACCTGGAGAGAGGGTCATGCCAGTGGTGGTGGGGGAGTACAGCCCCCATGAACCCTCAATATTCCTCTGCAGCCCCCATCATTCCCCAGTAGCCATACACAGTCAGACACACATACACAGTGTCAGACAAACACACACACACATACACATGGTATCAGACAAACACACAGTCAGATACAGACACACACAAACAGACAGTCAGATACAGACACACACACACACACACACAGTCAGATACAGACACACACACACACAGTCAGATACAGACAGGAGATGTAAGGTAATGCCGCGGCCAATCAGACGCCAGCAGCTGCCTGATTGGCTGATGGCTTATTATCGTACATCTACCGCACCCGGTGGCTACGTACACACCGGATGACATCAAGCAGCGGCGGCGGTGTCAGCGGGAAGCTCCGGAGGACATGGATGAACAGTGGCGGCAGAGGTGAGTATCAATTGTTTTTTTTTTTTGCCTGCCATGGCTCTTTTTGTGGTGGTGGTGGGGGGGGCCTTATATTAAGCACGGCGAGCCACCTGTAGTTGCCGGCCCACTCTTTTCCAGTAGGTGCCCGGCGTATAAAACGACCCCCGACTTTGAAGAAGATTTTTAGGGGTTAAAAAGTCGTCTTATACGCCGGAAAATACGGTATATGGGTTAGCTTCAAAGAGCTATCTGGAATTTATAAAAAAAAAAAAATTGCACCTAAGCACTAACAGGCAGGTAGCCGCCCTCTACTTGCCTGTTGTGTCTGGCACAGTTCACCTCCACCACAGAGCGGTCACAGATTACTCCTGCTGGGGACAGCATGGCAGGGTAAATGGAGGGGCAACTTATTTTCTCTGCTATGTATAAGTAGCGGTACAGTCAACTACATGCTGATTGACAGCCGACTCTCCGCTACCTGATTGGAGGAGCTGGCTGTCATTCAGCGTGATATCGGCAATGACGCCCATCTACAGGGGCGAGAAGCCTCCCCCTCTGTAGATGTGCCATCAGCAGAAGCTGAAAAATCACTGACAGGAGCGGTCTAAGACCGATCTGGTCGGGGTTGAATGGCAGTGACCAGCGCCGGGCACAAAAGGCAGGTAGGTGGCTGCTAACTGTCTGTTAGTGCTTAAACACAATTTTTGCTTTGATAAATCCCGGATAACCCCTTAAAGCATCAGAAATGATCAGAAACCAAATTGGTGGTC
The DNA here is from genome assembly GCA_033576535.1 of Allobates femoralis. Lineage (NCBI taxonomy): Eukaryota > Metazoa > Chordata > Amphibia > Anura > Aromobatidae > Allobates > Allobates femoralis. The sequence goes on from JARQOC010000006.1 coordinate 48,066,219, forward strand.
TCCAAAAAAAATTAGCTATGCAAAAACTACAAGTATGAGTATAATTAAAGGTCAGATAGTTTGTAAGTTTTAAAGTAGCATAATACTAAGCACATGGCTGTAACTCCATGTAGTGATGAGACCATCATGATGAGCTGTACAATCCATTGCCTTAATAGAATTGTCGTGAATGTGGTTAATGTGCCCTCCGATCCTGTTTTCTGCTGGAATCATCCGATTTTCTGTCGGATCCTGTGTGATCCGGCTCCCATAGCCTTCCATGTTAGGGGGCGCCGAATCACACAGGATCCTGGAGGATATGGCAGGATCTTATTTTTTCAGATTTTTGCCCCGGGCACGAAAACGCTGCAAGCTGCGATTTTGAGTTCGGGGAAAAAAAAAACAAATTCTGCTGGATCCTCCCTGACAGCAGAGAAACGGATGGGAAATCACTGCCATCCGGCCTCATCTGGCCCCATAGGAATACTTTGGGGCCAAAATCGGATCTGGGGCTGTCCGGTTCACACCGGACGGCCCCGGATCCCTAAAACCGTGGTGTGAAACTGGCCTAAGCGATTCTAATTTGATTGACAACTATATCTGTGTGCAATAGAGATAGCCGTTAATCATTATGTAGGACTGCTTAGCTGACTCCTAAGCATAGAAATGTAAGTTAACTTGATATTTTTCCTACATATTTATGGACTCAAGGTTCTATTAAATAAGGGGAGTTGAAAATAAAGATTTATATTTCTAATCCAATTAAAATAAACATGTTAGGTAATCTTTTTTATTCTTAATGACAGTGTGACACTAGTAACTGCTAATAGCTAGGGTAAATTTGACACTAGACACTACTAATAGCTAGGGTGTTAGGCTGGCTTCACACTTGCAGATGCATCTGCAGCGTTTTGCAGATGCATCTGCAAGTATCAGCATGCAGACCGCGGCCGCGGTCTGAAAGCTCTCATTCATTCCTATATGTGAAGCGTCCGCAGGCGGATGCCTGCTTACAGATCACACTCTCCCGCCCGCACCATGGACGCGACATCTCGCGTCCATGGTGCGGGCGGGAGAGTGTGATCTGTAAGCAGGCATCCGCCTGCGGACGCTTCACATATAGGAATGAATGAGAGCTTTCAGACTGCGGTGCGCCCTATTATAAACATAGGGGCCGCGGTCTGCATGCTGATACTTGCAGATGCATCTGCAAAACGCTGCAGATGCATCTGCAAGTGTGAAGGCAGCCTTATACAGTCACTACTTACAAGAGCCTAGATAGCAGGGAAGTCAGGTAATCAGGGGTCAGGTTCCAGGAGGGCTCATAGTATTCAGACTGTAGACAGACATAGCAATCCAATGGTCCAGAGTCAGGTTTCCAGGAGACCAAAAAGAGGATTCAGGGAGCCAACAGAGGCACATTTAGGTCATGATCCAGGGGTTAAAATACTAGGAGATCACAAGTATGGGGAGCAAACAAAGGGGAAATCAAGCAACAGTTGTGGGTCAGGTTACAGAGATCGGAACAAGACAGGCACAGTAATACAAGCCACACCACACTTCACAAAGAATAATTCATCATAGCTCATATAGGGTATATCCACTCCACAAGCATATCAATATCAAAAAGTCTTGAAAGACACCGGGATGGCTTAAAACAATATAATCTTTTATTTGGATACTCAATAAGGATGTTAATCCACATACAACATACAAAATTACAGAAAACATTCAGAGAAAATATTTCGGCCTGGTGGGAATTTTACAAGGATTCAACTAAGACAAGTGCATCTCGGCTCACTATAGGGAAAGACAGTGTGACACAGAGATTCTCAGGTATATGAGATTGCTCTATTTACAAATCCCAACAGGGTGGTCACCGGTTACATGCTACAAAAGCATACACAATATGGTAGGGAGATACATATAACCAGTAATTGTAAACAAAGATAGATATAATATTCCTTTCACAACGAGGAAAAATAGTGGCATAGAAAATACAATATGTCAAACAATTTGTTTTAATTCCTAGATTGAAAAACAATCTTATACATATGTCTTGAAATCATTGAGGTATTAAATATACCTAATTCTCTCACCCACTATTTGTGGTTGCATCTTCACAAAGAATGTATGACTGGCAAGATTCTGGGAGACACTGCTCAGTAAAGTAGCAGAGCAATCACAGGGAAGATGGAACACCTGAGCAACCAAACACCTCCCTGAACCGTAATGGAAGCCTGTGCTTTCAATCAACCGCTGACAGCTTAGCACACCAGATATCAAACACAGCAATAACTCTTACTGAGTCCAAAACGCACTGCAAAGAGGAATCGTGACAGGCAGATTCCCAATAGCATTATTTTTTAAAAGGACTAAATCATTTTCTGAGATCAAATAAAGCATTGTATTTTCTTCCATGGACTAGCTCCATAATACAACACGCATTGTAGCATGCCAAAGTTCAACCAGGCCATTGACTGAACCTGACATTTTGGGACCATCTTTCCACATTTTTCCCAGTGGACTTAACCTTCACTAGTCATGTTCCTCTGATAGGATAACCTTTTGAAATTGGTCGAGCTCAATGTAACCTCATTTTATATGTTGGTCAAATGACCCTTAAAAAGTCACTATATATTTAAGCCATTGGCAGCTCCAATAGTTTTTTTAAGCTAGCCAGATAATATGAGAGTGAACATATATCTTTCCATTAGTCTCCTTATATTCTTGGATTACTGTAAATGACTCCATAAAGATGTCATTAGGCTTTTTCTTTCTCTACCCTTTAATGCACTAATCTATTTCCTAATTACGTGCCCCATAGAGACGCGGCAATAAAACGTAACTGTGCCGTGTTTGTGTTTCGCGCATCTTGCTTATCACACAAGGATTGGCAATCATTATTGCTAATAGAATATTAGTTTATTTTAATTCCCTCTTTGTGATCATTTTAATAAAAATTCACTTTTAGTTTCTCCGTAATATACAAGGAAATTGCAGAGAGCTTTGTTCTGTATCTTGCTTCATTCGTCTAATTAGTATAATTATCATTGAAGCCTTAATGATGGAAACATAGTCTGTAGAGAAATGTTACATCGGATAAATCGCACTGCGTAGAACATTGTTCCTTGGTTTTGGAAAGATGGAACATTCCTGTTAATGTTATGCCATAACGTGTTCTTTTTAATAATTATTTTTTGGTTTTATCTTGTGGACGTCTTTAGAATTTTTTAGCAAAATATTGTTCAAAATGCTTCATTAAAGGGCCTATGTCAGGTCATTTTTCAGTATGATACTAATAGTACCCTTGAATAGTGTCTGGGCAGCCCCTCAGAATATGTAAAAATCATTACTGTACCCTTTGTAGTTCTCTCGCTAAAAGCATCTGCACACGCAGCAGGCAGCTGCTTCACTAGTCCTGCTCATTGCTTTCTCTGCTGAATTGTCCACTGTACATAAATGTTCATTTATTATTTACTCCTTTTCAGACAGCTATTCATTCCTTCACCCCTGTGCTCTGTGTCTCATACCTGCTTTTATTTTCACTTTGATTGTATGCTTCCAGAGAAGGGCAGTGCAGTGATATCACTACATGAATATTCATTCCCTGGGGAGTAGGCAGCAGATAACTAAGTAATCACTCACTGTGATTGACAGATGGAATTAATCTCTTTATTTGCAGTGTACAGAGAGTTACAAATTAAAGAAATACATGAATAGAAAGAGCTTCACCTGAAGAGTTAGGCTGGTTTCACATTTGCATTCGGTACACGTGCGTCTTGAATGCAGATGCAAATGCAGTGACAAACACAGACATATTGATGTGAATGCAGCGCTGATTATCTGCATGCGTTTACATCAAATTGTCCATAGGAAACCATTATAAGCTGGTCCAGCCATAGTAAAGCTTTATGTAGGGAGGAGATGAAGATATGTTGGGAGGAGATGTTGGGAGATGTCGCAAGAAAATGAGATGTTGGGAGGAGATGAGAAGATGTTGGGCGGAGATGTTGGGAGGAGATGAGCAGATGTCGGGAGGAGATATTAGGAGGCAATGAGGAGAGAGAGAAGAAAATCTGTGGCGTTTGCATGAATTCTCATCCGGAAGGCCCTGCGTACCCACTGGGCTCCATGTATGATTTGTATGCTTGCAGAGGCTTGTGTACAAAATATGTTTCCTCTGATGCACAGAAAATGCAACAAGTTGTGATTTCTATGCTCTGAGACAAACGCATGCGCATGCAAATGTGGCGCCCCTGGGTATGGTTGCACAATATTAAGCTTGGAACCAAGGGAAGGCACCCATCTCAGGTAAAACACCCGCTCACAACACCTTCCCAACTCCAGGCCAGAACGGGAAGCTCTAAAACCAGAGTTCAGGGCTGGTCCCCTGGTCTGGGGCGTGGTAAGGCAGTTCAGTTCCTAGGAGGACTGTGTAAGACATCCTACGGATGAGAGCCGTGTCAGGCTCATCCTAGGACACTAACTAGTCAGTGTGTGTGACCCATAGGTGAGGGTCTGAGGAAGTGAAGGAGTAGGTGTGGGGAGTGCCAGCTTGCCCCAGCACCGAGCACAGGATGGACACCAGAGTCCGGGGTCGCAAGGGACTTTATGCCCAGCAACCAATACCGGAGGGTGGGTGATCCCAAGTCGCTTGCCCACCAGAAGGCCAGGAGACACAGCTGCACCAAAGAGCTCAGGGAGACACAGTTAGGAGAGAGTAACGAAAATAGAGCTTAAGCTGCCTGTCATATGGCGAAGACAGAACAAGAGAGGAGAGGGTCGCAGCACAGCTTTAAGCAGCTAGGGCCCACAGGGAAGAGTGCAGTAGGGAGGCCTCAGAACTCACCAGTTGTGGAGAACCTTGACTTGCTTCCAGGCTCCAGATCACCACTTGTGGACAGTGCCCTGGACAAACCTGCAACTTTATTCAGTAAAGGTAAAGGAGACTGTCATCCCTGTATCTGTCGGTTATTTCGTACACCAAGTCTTGCACCCCCAACGAACCTATCACCTCAAAAGACTATACGGTTGCCCTGGGGATCCACTCTTCTCTTGGAGAGTCAAACCATGCCAGCTGCTACCCCTATCATCCCCAGGGGTCCCGACTGCAGCAGCTGCTATACAGGCCGCATTCTACGGGTGGCGTCACGACAAAAATGCATTTTATTTTTATTTTCAGCCCTTTTTCAAATGACCCCTTTTTACTGATCGCCTGATGAGGGGATCAAGGACCGGGTCACGCCACCATAACATCCAACAGCCCCGACGACATCAGGAGGGCCCGGTTCCTAGTACCCCCACGTTTCCCGTGGGACAAGTCACAAACGCATGCATCCACAGGCAAAATCATACACCATGCGTCCCCATGTTAAACATCGGGACGCATGATGCATGCGTCGCTGCAGGCGTTCGGCGCCTGCCATACACAGTGGAGCCGAATGCAAATGTGAAACCAGCCTTACAAAATTATATTAGTTACATATGGATATTTGATCTGACAGATTCCCTTTAATGAATTTAGGCAAAATTAAAGATGTTCTTTTTCTTGTCTTTAAGGCCACATCTCACACCTGTCGACATTGGCGCCGATTACATAGGCCACGCCCCTGCGTCGCCTATCAGCGGCGACATCGCCCCTGCATTGCCTAATGTAAAGGGCGATGTCGCGCCTCTGAGTGGTCGTTTGGTTTCACATCGTCTGTCCACATCACCCCATGTAAATGGCTTCCGGCGACCTGACAGGCAATGGGAGCCATAGGCTCCCATTGTCCGGCATCGCCACTGGGGTTTTGAGAGACCCCGGTGGCGATGCCGCCTGTCAGATCGTCGGCACGTCGCTGGAGGTGTCGCCCCATGTAAATGGGGACGGCGACACTGGCAGGGCACCAAATTACTGCGCGCATCCCGCCAGTCGTCGCCGACATCTCCAGCGCCGTCGACAGTTGTGACGGTACCCTTAACCTTTTATGGCCATTTTTACAACTAAGAGAAACACACAATTATTTATTACCATGTCACATAAATAGTCTTCACTGTGCAAAAAGTTGACAGATTGTATAGTTCAGTAGGGTCCTGGCGCAGAATTGTGTAGAAAGCATTGAATTCAGAATAAAAAATTTAGACAAGGAAAACTATGCTCACACTGAAAAACAAGGGGAAGAAAACAAAAGTTGAGTTCATTTAAAAAAGGCACAAATAAAAGAATGAAAATACTCAAAATCTGTTTTAAACCATTTTTACTAGAGAAAAAAGGCTCAAAGACATTCATAAATCAAAAGTAATTTTTATGATTTTTCCTACAATCTTTGCATGTTGGCATGCATTTGATTTAATACTTTTAGTTAACATAAACTATGCAGTAATGCAAAAAAATAAATGTGTATATATCTCTAGAATAATAAGTAATAATAATTGTATTACTGTTAGCTTAAATATCAAATTTAGTCACGTTTTATAATTTAAGGGCAACTTCTAGACCTTTCAGCAAAGTGTATATTGCCTCAATTCCTCACATAAGGGTCTTCAGAAGCCTGCTAGGCAAAAAAATAAATAAATAAAAAAAATATTAATCTTATTGGGAAGCAGCCACCAGAATTTTCATACATAAAATAAAGTCAGTGTCATACTGGCAAAAGGATGCTAGATGCAGTCGTACTTTTAGTTGACAGATTGGATGCTTGATTGCAGTAAAACATCAAATCAAAGGTCCAGAAATGCACTTTGCATTTGATTGGCGTGTGCATAGGGGCGGAGACAATGGGGGTCAGATCTTTCTGTATTATCTGCCCCTGTATGGTCCCCTATGTTAGATAAAATTTGGAGATGAGCTTCTGATGAGGAGTACCTGGTAGTCTAGTGGGGCTTTCAAATTATAGGTGTGGGGGTATTTGCCTCTCACCTTTGGAGGTTGTGCAGCCCTGCACAACCTCAGTGTGTAGCGGTGGATGACCGCAGACCCGCTCTTTCTTCCGGTCAGGTGACTACGTTGGGCCGATAATGTGATCGATGATACGGATGATAGGATATGTCACCACAGGTCCTTTGGTGACTGGGATTTGGCTCCGACTCACAGCTGCTCCTGCAGCAACCCTTGGATAGGGATAAATAACATGTGTGCAGGATAAATGGCACAGAAGCGCTAGAATACAAGAGCCACAACTTTAATCACCTATGAAACACCACTACGCGTTTCCACGGCGGTCCGCCGTCTTCATCAGGTGGATTTTCCACTTGATGAAGACAGTGGACCGCCATGGAAACGCGTTGTGGTTTATCATAGGTAAATAATCTTGTAGCTCTTGTATTCTAGCGCTTCTATGCCATTCATTCTGCCTGTATGGTCCCCTCGCCTTCCTTCCCTTTTCGCCGCCATTATATTCTTTTCCTGCACATGTGCATTAGTATGATGGAGTATTGCAGTTTTACTTCTGTAAGATGGCATTGGAGTTATCGCCTGCGCAAAGCGCTACCCCTGGTGCCATTTTCCTAAAGACAATGTATTACTCCTGAGGACGTCTAGGCTGCTTGTGCCATGGGTGTTGCATGCACCCTCACATCCTCTCTCTTTTTTCCCTTTACTGTTCTTGGCGTGGTGTGATGTTATGCATGGTCTCCTCTTTTCCTGTGACCGCACGTGCTCTCATGGTGTCTACAAGGAGTAAGGATGCGAGGGAACACACGACTCTCATGGCACAAGCAGCCTAGAAGTCCGCAGAAGTATTAGAGTGTCTTCAGTAAGATGACTCCGACTCCATCTTACTGAAGTAATACTGCAATATTTTACTGTGATTATACACACATGCAGAAAAATAATATAATTTTGGCGAAGAAGGCTAGGGGACCATGCAGGGGGGGCATAATATAGAAACACATGACCTACATCATCCCGCCCCTATAGACACACAAATCGAATGCACAGTGCATTTTGGGACCTTTGATTAGACATTTTGCTGCAATCAAGCATCCAATCTATAAAGTAAAGGTACAATTGCATACAGCATGCAATGTCGACTCATATACCCAAATTCCGTTTTTCAGGTGGGTTGGACATCAGCCCGGTCATGGCCACTGAAAGAACGAGAATATGCAGTGTGAAAAGAGCCAAGAATGAATGGAACTACAAGAAGGGATATATAAAGAAGTTTTACGTAAAGTACTTCTTTTTTCCCCTAATTTGGAGCAAGAAGCATCTGCCACATGGTCTTTTGCCTTCTTCTGGGTCAAAATGTTAGGTTATAGGTTGAATTAGATGGACTTATGTCTTTTTTCAACCTCAAATGTAGGAAATTAATATGCAGTTATAACAGAAAATGTTAAAGGGAACTAACCAGCAGGTTTTAGGGCTATAAACTGAAGCCAGTTACTTACAGACACTGGGATACGGAGTACAATCATATCTTAAGTCTATGAAGGTAGAAAAAGCACGGCGGCACTCACCGGGTTGCAAAGATCCTTTATTCGTCATTTGGGAACCATGACATTTTCTGCGGGGAGAAGGGGTGGTGAGCAAAGATGATGGCAGCGTTTCACAGGACAATGCCTGCTTCCACGTATCCTGTTCGGGAACTGGACCTGTGGAAGCAGGTATTGTCCTGTGAAACGGCTGCCATCGTCTTTGCTCCCCACTCCCTCTCTGTCACGCACTTAGATGGCGCTGTCATTGCCGGATGCTGCTGTGTATGTTGTTTGTCTTTAAGAGCTGCATGGTTTATAGTTGTCAAGGTTTTTGCCTCCTGTGGTGTGCTCCAGACCTGCATTCACTATTACATTCAACTACAGGTTGAGGGGTTAATGTGTGACTTACCTGTAATCCCCTCCCCCTGCCTTTAAATAGCCTTCTCTCTCCTCTGTCAGGTGCTGCTGATAGCTATTTGCTCTAGGTCTTGGTGCTGTGCTGATGCTTGCTGCTGGACTAAGTCTTTCCTTGGGAGAAGCAGTGATCCCTGACCCATGGGTGGAGGTAGGGGCCCTCAGCCTAGGGCTAATCAGGAGTTTAGGGTACAGGGTGGCGGCTCGAAACTCCTCACCATCAGAGGTACCTCCGAGATCAGGGAGAGCCAGGGACCCCAGCATCATGGTCAGATTAGGCTCTCCTGACCCCTCTTTCCCATTTTACCTACCTTTTAAATGATTCCCTTACCTCCCAAGCATGATACTCTCCCTGCAGAAAATGTCACGGTTCCCAAGTGACAAATAAAGGATCTTTGCAACCCGGTGAGTGCCGCCCTGCTTTTTCTACCTTCATAAACTTTGGTTATGGCTTACTGAAGACGTGCAACACTGTGCACCGAGGAATGCTCCCTATGGCACTCATGGTCATTGAAGAACTCTAGCCTTTCCGGTGGTGACTGGTACTTCTCCAATGTTAAAATCATATCTTTACTTCCTTCAATGATTACATGTATGATTGCAGAGAAAAATGTTATCAAACATCATTAAAACGGTGCAGCTCATTAGCATAAGTACAGCACAACGTCACTATGTGGGGTTGGGTTTATTTTTATTACTCCCCTGTTTGCTCTAAGAAAACCCTCTTCCCCTCACTCTCATCCTCCCCTCTTCCTCCCATCAGTATATACTAGGCACATTTGGTATGACATCTTGCATGGTGATAGCACAATATCAAACTCCTATGTGCTTATCACTCCCTCAATCCCATGTCTCTCTATGCTTCTTCTCTGGCTGTCTGTGATCCGGTCATCAGAGAAGGAGAAGACCCTTCAGTCTACGCGTCCAGTGAGAGGAAGCCTGAGAAGCTGGAGACACAGGAGGGAGGGAGTGATGAGCACATAGGAGCCTGACACTGTGCTATCTATCACCATGCATGATGTAAGACCTAATAAGTCTGGTATATATTGATAGGGAGAAAGGGGAGGGAGTTAAAGGGAGGGGAGGATGGTTTGGCTTAGAACAAACAGGGGAGTAATAAAAAAAACCAATGCTGCTAATGTGCTGCACAGTTTTCCCAGTGTTTGATAACAGTTTTCTCTGCAATCATACATGTAATTATTGTACCATTGCGAAACGGCAGCCATCTCGTCTTTGCTCCCCACTCCCTCTCCCCGCAGAAAATATCATGGTTCCCAAGTGACGAGTAAAGGATCTTTGCAACCCGACGAGTGCCGCCCTGCTTTTTCTACCTTTATAGACTTAAGATATGATTGCACTCTGTATCACAGTGCCTGTAAAGGCTCTGGCTTCAATTTTTAGCCCTAAACCTGCTGGATGGTTCCCTTTAACCTATTTATATTTTATATGATATTTTATTGGGGTATTCCTTTTTTTGTAAGAAATTTATCAGTGGCTAAATCACTAAAAATATCAAAGAAAATATGTGAAAATGAATAAAAGGGTCATGATGTGAAATATTACTTCTTAAAGAAAGTAATGGCTCTGAATGAGGAAATGCACTTTCATACAGATATTGCAATTTTACATTTAAAAGTATAGTGATAAAAGTTAGAAATTGCATAATAACTCCATGGAAATAGATTTTATGTTTCTTTTTTAGGATTTTGAGAAATTCTCTGTTCATACAACCTCACCCTAAGTAAACCTTCCCAAAGTGTATGATATCCCTGAGCATATTGAAATGACATGATGTATCGCTTGCGCCTATCAAAATCAATTTCTAGAAAGTGTGTAGAGTGTTTTAAACTAATATTAGGTAATTGGGAAGATTATATTCTGTTTATAGGGCTGCAGTGCCAAGGCATAAAATGAGGCTTTGGCTTCTGGAAACCCTTCATTCAATACATATATACTAATTAGCTTCCATTTCTATGATATTCTTCCTGCTTTGTCATTGATTGTTTTTTATGACTCCACAGTTAAGAATGTTTCCAATTTCACAATAAAAGATAAAGCATTTTTATTTGCCGTCTTGCTTTCATAATGTATTGCCACTGTTAGCAGCTGTCACCGGAAAAAAAATCCATTTATACTCAACCACACATAAAAATATCGAGCATATTTCTAATATGATACAATGTTTTTCATTTTTGCTTTATTTTAAAACACTGGAGGGTCTCAAGTGAATGCGGTACGTAAAACTGCAAAAAAGTATATTTTGCAGTAGTTAGAAAAATGTCTTATGTTATGGCTCCAGGGCACAGACACCCGGGGTGCGGAGTACGGACCTCGGCTCCAGGGCATAGAGCCCACAGGGTGAGCGCACACACATGCAGCGGTACCCACTGCACTGACACACTGTACCGAATCCGCCTTCACAGCTGATGATTCAGTCAGTGCTGTGGGAACCGCTGTATACAATGGGGGTGGGTGGTGACATTAGGGGCTGGGACGGGCTATAGTATCCTGGGGGTGGCCAGGCATAGTGAGAGTGGGAGAGGGGGCGGGCTGTAGGATCCTGGGGGTGGCTGACCATACTGTGAATAGGGGAGGGGGCGTGATTGTAGGAGATTGGGAGGAAACAACCAGTTTCCATTTACTTGCACAAACACGCCCCCTAGACGTTCTCCTCCAGCCGCAAATATGTGATATCTAGGTAACCCTGCAAAATGTTGACAGCATGTATATTGCAAATTGTCAACATTTTGCAGCCTAGATACACATAAAATTATAGCGAAAGCCCGCACAACCCCTTTAAGTCCTTTTATAGTGAGATCATGGTGGTTAACTGCAAAAAGTATCAACATAACTTTTTTTGTCAAACTATTTCAGCGTATCTTCTGGATAGGCTATAATGGTCTAAGATAAAAATATCTCTTTAATCATGTTGCAAAAGGTGGCTGACCAGCAGCTAGGATGTTATAGGACAGGAGGAGCCAATCACACTGATATACATTTTTTGAGGGAAAAGTTTCATTAAACTTAAGATAAGATAAGATAAGATAAGATAGACTTTATTGATCCCGGATGAAATTACAGTATACTTGCATATTCTTCATTGAAATCTCTTGTGTTAGTTTGTATACGAGTCCAGAGTGCAGTCCTACTCAGGGATTAACAGTCTTCACTGTAAGCTACATGCAGAGATAGCTGTTAGTCACTGAGTGGGACCACCCACCAGACTCATATGTATAGAAATACCAGGGATGTCATTCAAAGGGTATCTGTCTTTGGAATCAACTCCTTTTAGGTTATCTATATAATGGGTTGTCATTACAGCCATGGGTCAGATTATAACCTCTGACTTCCTGTGTACGCCGGCTACGAGCAACATTCACAGGAGATTGTGATTTCTGCTGTTCAGAGCAGGGTTGATGCACCTCTCTGTAGAGTATAAGCAAACAGATGATCGGAGCCTCAAATCCCTTAAGGAGACTAGTGAGCACAATAAAAAATTAAAAAATAAAGTTTTCAAAAATGAAAAAAAAAAAAACACAAAAGTTCAAATCAGCTTTCTTTTGCCCCATTGAAAATAAGTCAATTAAAAAAATGAAAAATACACATATTGGGATTGCTGTGTTCAGACGTGTCCTATCTATCAAAATGTAAAATATATTAATCTGATCAATAGCATAGCAGAAAATTTTGTCAGCTGTAAAAAAAATACAATAGGAGGCGATTAAAACATTATATCCACCAAATATTGTATCAGTAAAATAATCAACTCAGGACACAAAAGATAAGACGTCACTTAGCCCTAGACTGCAAAAACTTAAAAACGTTATGGTTCTCAGAAATGACGCCAAAAGCGGAATTTTTTTTACAAACTTCAGAATTTTTTTAATTACACAAAATACATGTCTGGTATCCGCAAACCCATTCTGACCTGGAAAATCATACTACCAGGTCATTTTTACCATGCACAGTTGAAACCAGAAGTTTCCATACACTATATATACAGACACATCTGCATGATTTTCTCACTATCTGACAAGAAATCAGGTTAATTAGGATTACCATCATTATTAAGATTTACCAAATTGCAGAATAATGAGAGAGAATGTTTTAAGGCATTTTAATAATTTTCTGTAAATTCACAAGTTTACATACATTTCATCAGTATTTGGTATCATTGCATTTAAACTATTATGACTTGAGTCATAATGTATGTAAAAGTCATAATTTTACATATATTTCATTAGTATTTGGTACCATTGCACTTAAACTGTATGACTTGGGTGAAACATTTTGGATCTCCTTCCGCAAGGTTCTCACAATCGTTGGTAGGAATTTGGGACCATTCTTCCAGACAGAACTGGGGTAACTGAGCCATGTGTTTAGGTCACCTTGCCTGCAGCCTTTTCAGCTTTGCCCATAGATTTTCAATAGTATTGAGATCTGGTCTTTGTAATGGCTTCTCCAAAACATTGACTTATTTATCCTTAAGCCACTTTGTAACCAGTTTGGCAGTAGCTTCGGGTCATTGTCCATTTGGAAGACCCATTTCTGCCCAATCATTAATTTCCTGGCTGATGTCTTGAGATGTTGCTTCAGTATTGCCACATAATCTTCTTTCCTCATGAGGCCATCTATTTTGTTAGGTGTACCAGTCCCTTCTACAGCAAAACAACCCCACAATATGATGCTGCCACCCCGGTGTTTCACAGTTGGGATGGTGTTCTTAGGCTTCCTCAATTCTCCCATTTTCCTCCAAACATAACAATGGCCATTATGGCCAAACAGTTCAATTTTAGGTTTGCAGACCACAGGACATGTCTCCATCAATGTAGATTTTGTTCCTGTGTGCATTTCCAAAAATGGATCTGGCTTGTTAATGTTTCTTTTGGAGTAATGGATTCTTTCTGGCAGAGCGGCCTTTTAGCCCATGTTGATACAGAACTCGTTTCACTGTGGATAATGATATCCACTAGTCTGGATGCCACAAGGGGGTACTGTACCCATTCTAAGGGTGTGGTATCTCAGTTCTCGAGGAAACAGGTTGGTGAATCCAGACTCCCACCAAAACATCCAACACACCCTTAGGACCCAGGGGATCTTGGGCGGACCCAGGGGAGGGCCCAGTTGAGGGGACAGGGAAAGAAAGGTGGAGGGTGGCAGTGAGTGAGGCAGTGAGTGAAAGAGTAAGAGAAAGAGAAGGCAGGTGTTGTGCAGAGGGCAGAGAAAACCCCAGGGGCACAGGTGGAGTGAGAACGATTTGTGCGCCCAAATCCGGGACTGACCATAGTCAGGCGGAGGGGTTGGTGGAAAACCAGGGACAGGCCCTGAATGGGGCACGGAAGCTGTATGCCCGAACCACTGAACCGGAGGCCACGAGGTCTAGAGTAGCTGTGGCCGCAACCCGACCCGAGAAGGCAGCCAGACTAGGGTCAGGGTACAGGAACCAGTCACCCGACAGGACACGTGGCTGTTGGATCAGGGCTCTGCATGTGGAGGCGCTGACAGGAGAGGCAAATAAGTAGCGCTAAGAGAGAGAGACCAGAAAAAGGATAGACACATGGAGGGTTCTTGGACAAACCTTCCCGGTTCCTTGGGGAGTGACTGGACTGGAATTGGGCAGAGAGAAGCACCCGGCGACAAGTTGCAGTTTCAGTGAGTAAACCGCGTATAGAATTCCAATGCTGTGTAAGACTGTTTATTCTCCTGCCTGCGGAGGCACCGACTGCACAAGCAGACGAGATACAGAGGCCCAGCTTGAACACGGCCTTGCACATCCATCTGCCCCAGGGTACTGCCCCACCTATGGGGAGCGAAGACATCAGGCTGCAATAACAACAACCCCGGAGGTCTGACCCGCAGCGTCGGTCCCATCTTGACCGAGAAGCGTAGGTAGCGTCACAAATATTTAATTCTACAAACTTAACCCCCATTCAAAAACCCCCTTCCCCTAAAATTGACTCCCCCGGGGTCACGGAGTCTAGGGCTCAACCCCTGTGACTCCCCTGCAGTACCGGAGCCTGGTTCCGCGTGCCCCATGACCCCGGGGGGAAGGCGAGTCAGATACAACTTACCGAATTCCGCCATCATCTTCACAAGGTCTTTTGCTTTCGTTCTTGAGTTGACATGTTGGATCAATGCACGTTCATTTCTGAGATTCATAACCCATCTCCTTTTTGAGTGGTATAATGGCTGGACATTCCCATCTTGTTTGTACTTGCGTATAATTATTTGTACAGATAAACGAGGCACTTTCATGTATCTGGAAATTGCACCCAAGGATGAACCAAACTTGGGCAAGTCCACAATTCCCTTCCTGATATCTTGGTTGATTTCTTTAGACTTTCTCATGATGCTACACAAAGAAGCAGCGTGTTTCAAGTGCACATTAAAATACATCCACAAGTGTCTCTCTAATTAACTCAGATTTTGCCAATAGATCTATCAGAAGCTTCCAAACCCATGACATCATACGGGCTGTCCCAAATTGTTTAAAGGCATAGTAATCTTAGTGTATGTAAACTTATGACTTTGCAGAAAGTAATAAAATGCCTTAAACATTCTCTCTCATTATTCTGGAATTTGGCAAATATTAATAACTAGCTGTGAGCCCGATGCAAATGCATCGGGATTCTAGAACGTGCATTCATTTGATTATAGTAGTTATAGCTGTTAGCCTGATGCAAATGCATCGGGTATCTAAAATATGTTTATTGTTTTTTTAAAGATTTTTAAATAATAATCGCATCATCAATAGCAATAATATAAGCCATAGCATTATTATTAGCAGTAATAGCAGTATTAATAGCATTATTAGCAGTATTATGAGCATTAATAACAGTATTAATAGCATTAATAGCATTATTATTAGCATTAATAGCATTATTAATAGAATTATTAGCATTAATAATAGCATTAATAACATTATTAATAGCATTAATAGCATTATTATTAGCATTAATAGCATTAATAATAGCATTATTAGCATTAATAATAGCATTATTAACATTATTAATAGCATTAATAGCATTATTATTAGCATTAATAGCATTAATAATATTATTAGCATTAATAATAGCATTAATAACATTATTAATAGCATTAATAGTATTAATTATAGCATTAATAATAGCATTATTAGCATTAATAATAGCATTAATAACATTATTAATAGCATTAATAGCATTATTATTAGCATTAATAGCAATATTAATAGCATTAATAGATAAATATTAGCATTAATAGCATTAATACATAATTAATAGCATTAATGGCATTATTAATAGCATAATAGCATTAATAGGATAAATATTAGCATTAAATAGCATAATTAATAGCATTAATAGCATTATTAATAGCATTAATAGCATTATTATTAGAATTATAGCATTAATAATAGCATTATTAGCATTAATAATAGCATTAATAACATTATTATAGTAATAAGCATTATTATTAGCATTAGTTAGCATTAATAGCTTATTATTAGCATTAATAATACATTAATAGGATAAATATTAGCATTAATAGCATAAATAATAGCATTAATAGCATTATTATTAGCATAATAGCATTAATAATAGCATTATTAGCATTAATAATAGCATTAATAACATTATTAATAGCATTAATAGCATTATTATTAGCATTAATAGCATTAATAATAGCATTATTAGCATTAATAATAGCATTAATAACATTATTAATAGCATTAATAGATTATTATTAGCATTAATAATAGCATTATTAGCATTATTAATAGGATTAATAACATTATTAATAGCATTAATAGCATTATTATTAGCATTAATATCATTAATAATAGCATTATTAGCATTAATAATAGCATTAATAACATTATTAATAGCATTAATAGCATTATTATTAGCATTAATAGCAATATTAATAGCATTAATAGATTAAATATTAGCATTAATAGCAATTAATAGCATAATTAATAGCACTAATAGCATTATTAATAGCATTAATAGCATTAATAGGATAAATTATTAAGCATTTAATAGCATAATTAATAGCATTAATATATCATTATTAATAAGCATTAATAGCATTAATTAATAGCATTAATAAGCATTAATAATAGCATTAATTAGCATTAATTAATAGCATTAATAACATTATTAATAGCATTAATAGCATTATTATGAGCATTAATAGCATTAATAGTATTAATTAATAGCATAATAGCATTATTAATAGCATTAATAGGATTAATAGCATAATTATAGCATTATTAATAGCATATTAATAGCATTAATACATAAATACATATAGAATTTAATAGCATTAAAAAATAGCATTAATAGCATAATATTATTAAGCATAAAGATAGCATTAATAGCAATATTATTAATAGCATGAATAGCATTATTAATAGCATAAGATTAATAGCATTATAATAGATATAAAATATTAAGCATATTAAATATGATTAATAGCATAAAAAATTTAGCATTAATAGCATTATTATTAGCATAAAGGCATTATGAATAATTAGCATTAATATTAAGCATTAATAATTTAGCAAATTAATTAAGCATTAATATAATATAGCATTAATAGCATTATTATAATAGTAATTAGCATTAATAGCATTAATAATAGCATATAAAAAAGTATAGCATATATTAGCATTAATAGCATTAATAAGCATATAATAAATAGCATTAATAGCAAAAATAATTATACATAATAGGATTAATAGCATTATTATTAGCAGTAATATCATTATTATTAGCATTTTTTTTTGTAATTATTATTTTTTATTTAATTATTTATTATTTTTAATTTATTTTTTTATTATTTTTAAATTATTTTTTAATTATTTTTTTTATTATTAAATTTATTATTTAGGCTGAGACCCAGTTCTCTTTCAGGTCCGCTGAAAGGGCTGATATAATTAGCATATATTTAATTTTTTTATTATTATTTTTATTGAATTTTTTATTATTTTTAATTTATTTTTTTATTATTTTTAAATTATTTTTTAATTATATTTTTTATTATTAAATTTATTATTTAGGCTGAGACGCAGTTCTCTTTCAGGTCCGCTGAAAGGGCTGATATAATTACCATATATTTAATTTTTTTATTATTATTTTTATTGAATTTTTTATTATTTTTAATTTATTTTTTTATTATTTTTAAATTATTTTTAAATTATTTTTTAATTATTTTTTTTATTATTAAATTTATTTGTAGACACATTACCGGTGTGTCGGCGATTTTATGGGCGGCCGCCTGGTTCTATGTGTCGGCCCTAAAATCGCGGACACACCGCTAATGCATCTCTATGGGCAGTGAGCTCGAATTCTGATTGGTCTGCGTCCAATCCGAAATCGGGCGGACTGCCCATAGAGATGCATTAGCGGTGTGTCCGCGATTTTAGGGCCGACAAATAGAACCAGGTGGGCGGCCATAAAATCGCCGACAGACCGGTAATGTATGTGAATGGGAAATGAGGGGCTCTTCTGATTGGCTGAGGGCAGTAGACAGCGACCAATCAGAAGAGCCCCTCACATCTTATTGACATAGAATGGTGGATTTGTCGTCCATTCTATGCTAATGATAAGTGAAGAGGACGTCGGAGCGGAAAGAAGACAGAAGATCCCCGGGGCCGGACGAAGAGGCGGAGATGGCGGAAAGAAGAGAGAAGACCCCCGGGCCGGAGGAAGAGGACGCCTGGCCGGACGGACGATCAGATGACTAAGAAGGCATGTAAGTGATCGACGGGGACGTTAGGGTAGGGGACGGCGGGGGCTTCGGGTGTAGGGCTTTAGGTGTTAGCGACAGCGGCGGGAGGTTAGGAGGTGGCGGGGCTTAGGGGGTAGGGGCTTAGGTGCGGCGGGGCTTAGAGGGTAGGGGGTTAGGTGCGGCGGGGCTTAGGGGGTAGGGGCATAGGTGCGGCGGATCGGGGCTTAGGGTGTAGGGGTGCGGCGGACTTAGGGGGTAGGGGCTTAGGTGCGGCGGGTCGGGGCTTAGGGTGTAGGGGTGCGGCGGACTTAGGGGTAGGGGTTTAGGTTCGGCGGGTGGGGGCTTGGTGGCGGACGGTAGGGGCTTAGGTGCGGCGGGTGTTAGGGGGTAGGGGCTTAGGTGCGGGGGGGCTTAGAGGGTAGCGGCTTCGGCGGCGGGGTAGTCGGCGGCGGGGTAGTGGCTTAGGGGTTAGGTGCGGCAGAGAGTAGTGGCTGCGGCGGGGTAGTGGCTTAGGGCGGCAGGGGCTGTAGTGTACAGCGCGATGGTATACTACAGTCCCATGGCGCTTACGGGCATGGGACTGTAGTATACTATAGCGGTGTACACTACAGTAGTATGGCAGGGGCTTGCGGCGGCGGGGCTTGCGGCAGAGGGTGCCTGCGGCGGGGTAGTGGCTAGGGGCTTGCGGGCAGAGGGTGGCAGCGGCGGGGTAATGGCAGGGTGCCAGCGGTTAGGGCTGTAGTGTACAGCGCGCGGCGGGGCTTGCGGCAGAGGGTGCCTGCGGCGGGGTAGTGGCTAGGGGCTTGCGGGCAGAGGGTGCCAGCGGCGGGGTAATGGCAGGGTGCCAGCGGTTAGGGCTGTAGTGTACAGCGCGATGGTATACTACAGTCCCATGGCGCTTACGGGCATGGGACTGTAGTATACTATAGCGGTGTACACTACAGTAGTATGGCAGCGGCAGGGGCTTGCGGCGGCGGGGCTTGCGGCAGAGGGTGCCTGCGGCGGGGTAGTGGCTAGGGGCTTGTGGGCAGAGGGTGCCAGCGGCGGGGTAATGGCAGGGTGCCAGCGGTTAGGGCTGTAGTGTACAGCGCGATGGTATACTACAGTCCCATGGCGCTTAGGGGCATGGGACTGTAGTATACTATAGCAGTGTACACTACAGTAGTATGGCAGCGGCAGGGGCTTGCGGCGGCGGGGCTTGCGGCAGAGGGTGCCTGCGGCGGGGTAGTGGCTAGGGGCTTGCGGGCAGAGGGTGCCAGCGGCGGGGTAATGGCAGGGTGCCAGCGGCGGGTAATGGCTTCTGTGGCTTGGTTAGCGGTGGCAGCGACTCGCAATGCCCGCTTGGCGGGCATTGCTTCGCGAGGCTGCAACGACTCGCAATGCCCGCTTTGCGGGCATTGCTTCGGGAGTCGCCGTGGCCGCATAGCGGCCACGGACAGAGTCTAGGATCAGAAACCTGGACTCGCTAACCAAGCCACCGGAAGCAGCGCCGCTCCGACGGAAGTCAGCTACGGCAATTATATAATAGATTATGGTAATATTAATTGACCTAAAGCGGGAAACGTTTATCCGGATTTCATGTCAAATAGTGGGAAAAACATGCAGATGTGTCTTTTCATATAGTGTATGGAAACGTCCGGTTTCAACTGTAGAGACCATGATAAATATAAAATCTAAATTTGAATTTTCCAAGAAAATGGAAAATCGCAAGGTCGTGAAGGGGTTACGATCTATGGACCGGACATAGATATCCCTAAAAATCTGCCTCCAGACATCATTTAAAATTAAATGAGGCATTACAAGTGTAAGACATGTAGATCAGGAGAGCAGACTGTCACCCATCACATGTCTCACAGTGGTAATGCCTTGTTACATTTCAAGGAGATCTATGTCTGGCCCATAGATCTTAACAGCTCATTTACATATTAAGAACACAGTGAATTTCTCGGGAACAAGGCATTGGTTCAGATGTTAAGGTATCATTTTATTCATGTCATGGTTGGCAATAACGTACAAAGTGGTATGGAAGCAGGATGGCAGTGATGGGCCAAAGGCCCTGCTCCTAAGCAGCCCCAGGCTACAACCCCCTCAACTCCACCCTGGGAGCAGGATAGTCACAGCAACTCCACCAAAGGATTGGGATCAGAACAGCAACTCCAAGTAAAAGACAGCTTCTGAAAACGCCAGCAGAAACTACACACAGCCTAACACAGCTCACATGGTCAAAGAGTGTATGAACTCTTTCAGCAACACCAGCTTATGGGTCATAGGATTATTTAAAGGCTGGGGGAGGGGACAACTGTGTTACCTGACAAACACAGCAGCAGCAGCTCACCTGCAGATCTACAGAAGTTAATCCTTAATAGACTATTGGAAATTAACTCCATTCAACTACTGAAAAGCAGTTGACGGAGACTGCAAAGCAGTCTATACGTGACTATTCGATTTTCTATGTCCTGATTGCCCATTTAGAGGACTTAGGATAGACAGTTTCCCATTAATAAATTAGAAGGCACACTAAATCTTTTCCAAAAATACTCAATTTATCACTCTGCTCATATTTTCCTTCTCTTTACCATCTTGTCCACACATTGGACTTCATGTATAACGTCATACAAATTCCATTGAAAAACCCAATTAACGTATGATGGTATAATATAAAGATGAGTTCAATTATTATTATTATTATTATTAATAATTTATTTATTTGTATAGCACCATTAATTCCATGGTGATGTACATGAGAAGGGGTTGCATACAAAATTATAGAGATAGTTTACGGTAAACAAATTAACAATGAAAGACCGGTACAAGAGAGGATCCTGCACTTGCAGTTGGTCCGGGGTGCAGCAGGTCTGTGGCAGCTTCGGTGGCGGTGGGGCAACAGCTCCCTTGGTGGTGGGGCGGCGGCTCGGTCATTGCAGGCTGTAGGCTTTCCTGAAGAGATGAGTTTTCCGGATCCGTCTGAAGGATCCAAGTGTGGTGAATAATCTGACATGTTGGGGCGCAGAATTCTAGAGGATGGGGATATTTGGGAGAAATTGGGAGGCGGTTGTGTGAGAAACAGATAAGTGTGGAGGAGAGGAGGAGGTCTATGGAGGATCGAAGATTATGTGAAGGAAGATAGTGGGAGATTAGTTCAAAGACATAGGGAGGGGTCAGGTGATGGACGGCTTTGTAGTCCAGTGTTAGTAGCTTGAACTGGATTCGTTGGGGAATTGGGAGCCAGTGGAGGGATTTGCAGAGAGGAGGTACAGGGGAGTAGCAAGGAGAGAGGTGGATTAGTCAGGCAGCAGAGTTGAGGACAGACTGGAGAGGTGCATGAGTGTTAACAGGGAGGCCACAGAGGAGAATGTTGCAATAGTCAAGGCAGGAGATGATAAGGCATGTACAAGAATTTTAGTAGATTGAGGGCTGAGGAAAGGACAGATTCTGGAAATATTCTTGAGCTGGAGGCAACTGGAGGTGGCGAGAGTTTGGATGTGTGGTTTTAAGGACTGGGCAGAGTTGAGAGTTAAGCCCCCATCAAACTAAGAGAGAGATCGGTAGCGAGATCTCTGCTAAGTCACAAATTTGGTGATGCAACAGCGACCTCGCTAGCGATCTCGCTTTGTGTGACACTTAGCAGCGATCAGGCCCATGCTGTGAGATCGCTGCTCATTACAAACCGTTCTGGACCATTTTTTGGTCGTCGGGCTCCCACTGGGCAGCATACATCACTGTGTTTGACAGGGACAACGACCAATGATCTCAATACTACAGGTCTAGAAACAGGGTTCCAATGACCTCCATATCATTCTGGACCATTGCTGCGTCGCTGGTGAGATCTTACTGTTTGACATCTCACCAGCTATCACTTAGCGACGCACCAGCAATCCCGGCAGGTTGGATTGCTGTTTGGATCGCTGGTGTGTCGCAAAGTGTCACAGCACCCTTACTCCAAAGCAGCAAATTTAA
>JARQOC010000006.1:48088779-48103688 GCA_033576535.1 Allobates femoralis
GGCTGGCCACTCCATAATATCTGTTTTTGTTGGACTGGAACCACTATTTTGCTCATATACTGGTGTGTTTAGGGTCATTGTCTTGTTGGAACACCCATTTCAAGGGCATTTCCTCTTCAGCGTAAGACAACATGGCCACTTCAAGTATTTTTATATCTGTAACCTGGTCCATGATCGGTATGCGGTACATAGGCCTGCACTATAGTAAGAAAAATATGCCCATATCATGATGCTTCATCACCATGCTTCACTGTCTTCAGAGTGGACTGTGGATTTAATTCAGAGTTTGGGGGTCATCTAACGAACTGTCTTGACCCTTGAGCCCAAAAGCAACAATTTTACTTTCATCAGTCCACAAAATGTTTCTCCATTTCTCTTTAGGCCAGTTGATTCTTTACATGTCATTTATTAACGGTAGGACTTTGCAGGGATTTCTTGCTTAGGCTGCCTTCACACTTGCGTCCCCCTCCACAGCGTCCTGTGGAGGGTAACCGCAAGCTGAGCGCATACATCGCTAGTCCCTATGTTTAACATGGGGACGCGGGTGTATGTACTCGGGTACAGATTAGCGTGTGCACCCAGTGCGCACCCATTCACCACCATATGTGATTTGTATGCATGTGAATGCATGCGCACAAATCACTCACTCTCGTCCACACCCTGAACGCGACATGTCGCGTTCCTGGTGTGGACGAGAATGTATGATTTGTGCACGTGCCTCCACATGCATACAAATCACACATGGCGGTGAAAGGGTGCGCACTGGGTGCACACACCAATCTGCACCCGAGTGCATACACCCGTGTCCCCATGTTAAATATAGGGACTTGCGGTGTATGCGCTCAGCTTGCGGTTCCCTCCGCAGGACGCTGCGGAGGGGAACGCTAGTTTGAAGCCAGCCAAATAGATCAGCTTCTCACTGGCATCTGCTGTCACAGACCTCACAGGTAACTTGAGACGTCTTTGATTCTCATGGAGCTGATCAATGGCTTAGACTTTGCCATTCTGGCTATTCTTCGATCTATTCGAATGGTAGTCTACCATTTTCTTCCACGTCGCTCTGGTTTTGCTTTCCATTTTAAAGCATTGGAGATCAATTTAGCTGAACAGCCTATCATTGTCTGCACTTCTTTATTTGTTTTACCCTCTCCAATCAACTTTTTGATCAAAGTATGCAGTTCTTTTGAACACTGTCTCGAACGACCCATATTTCTCAGACTTTCAAGGAGAAATGCATGTACAACATGTGCTGGATTCACCCTTAAATAAGCGTCACCTGATTCACCCCTGTTTCTTCACAGAATGATTGACCTCACTAATTGAACTCCACACTGCTATTATTTTGAACACCCCCCTTTCAATTCATTATTCAAATACACAGTCTCAAAAACATACAGATCATTAACGCGGAGTCTGTTGGTTTTCTAAGAATCTACTGTAGCAACGGTAAATTGCTTGATATGAGTAATATAATTTACACCAAAAGCAGTGAATAATCAGGTTAATTATATTGGACTGCTATTATTTTGATCACTGCTGTAGATGCATCATGGTTCTTCTAGCCTGTTTCCTATCCACTCGAGGAAACTCTGATTAAACATGCTATATTGTGTGTAGCCTAGGTGGAGATCAGAAGCCATATGCAACCCCATTGGATCCTTTACTTTGCATTATATATTGTATCATTATTTTCTTAGGGTGCCTTCACACTGCGGTCAGGTCCGGTCCGGGGCTGTCAGGGGTAAACCTGACAGCCTCGGACCGGATCAGCACACAGAACCAGAGGCCTAATATGCCCTCCGGTCCGGTGTGCAGCCTGCCGCAGCTACCGCTGCTGATTATTCAGGACCACGGCTCGGAGGAGCTAGCCGCGGTCCTGAATTATAACAGCAGCGTGCAGCCCCAGGTGTCCGGTTCCCGGATCCTCCCGGAAGGATCCGGGGAATCCGGGAGGATCTGGGGGAATCCGGGAGACACCAATTATAGGGAGATTGGTCTCCCCGGACACAAAAACGTTGCTAGCAACGTTTTTGCATCCGGGAGAAAAATCCCACTTCTCACGGATTCTGCCAGCGAGATGGAATCCGGATGGCAGATAGCTGCCATCCGGCTCCATTCGGCCCCATAGGCCACTATGGGGCCAAAATCCAGTCCGGGGTTGTCAACCCTGACAGCCCCGGATCGGTCCTGACCGCAATGTGAAGGCAGCCTTACACTTCTCCATTACGTAAAATGTAAGACGTGAACAATCAACCCTTCAGTTCAAATCCAAACCCATTATCTTTTAGTTCTTACTCAAATTTTCTTTTAACCTTAATGGCCACTTTACACGCAGCTACAGGTAACAGGTTTTCCACAGGTAACTTACTGGCTGCAGTGAAATCATGGAGACATGATTCCATTTGTACACAGCAACAAGATAGAACCATGTCTCCATGATTTCACTGCAACCAGTAAGTTACCTGTGGAAAACCTGTCACCTGTAGCTGCGTGTAAAGGGGCCATAAGAGATGTCACAGCCGCCATCATGACGTTGATTGATCAGTACACCCTGCAGTGATTCTGTAAATATTCTTATGTAGACGCTGCTTTGTGTACATGTGAGGTATAGTACTATAAAGCATTTGAAGAACTTGTGAAGCCAATTATATTTGGATTATATTTATGTTTTTTTTGTGTGAACCATACAAAGTTTGCACATTTTAATCAAATCTCTTGTGAATTCCGGGCCCGTGAAAATAGCAATTCTCATACAGACATCATTAATCTCTCAGACAGACAGTGATGCTGTGTTGAAGACTGAAAAGGCTAGTTTTGGGTTGGAATGCAAGAAAATAGAATAATGTATTCTTAAAGAAACAATAGTTTAAATGGGTTAACCACTATCTGGACAATCTCTTCTTAAAGGGAATCTGTCAGCATGTATTTTCCAACTAATCTGAAAGCAACATAATATAGGAACCAAGACCCAGATTCCACCATTGAGTCACTTCCTGGGCGGCTTTCGGTAGTTTTGATAACATCACAGTTTTATTAGCAGGAGGTTATCACTAGACAGCTAGTAAACCTGCTGCCATGTAATTCTCCATATCCATGAGTTCTGTATAACCTTGTCCCCACCATTGATTGCCAAAGTCCGCCTATGCACAATGTACACAGAAAGCTGCCAATCAGTGTTGTTTTCGGAGATATACAGAACTCGGAATTTGGAGAAATGTTAGATCTGCAGCCGATAAAACTGTGATTTTATTAAAACTGCAGCAAGAAGTCCAGTAAGTGACATATTTCTGGAATTTAAAGGTACCGTCACACGAGGCGACGGGGCTGGAGATGTCGGCGGCGACTGGCGGGTGCGCGCACATTTTTGGCGCCCCACCAGCATCACCATCCCCCATTTACATGGGGCGACACCTCCAGCGCCGCTCCAGCGTTCTGACAGGCGGCATCGCCGCTAAGGTGTCTCAAAATCCCATTGGCGATGCTGGACAATGGGAGCCTATGGCTCCCATCACCTGTCAGGTCGCCGGCGGCCGTTTACATGGGCCGATGTGTGCACATCGCCCCAGATCGGCCACCTGATTTCAGAGCACTGCTCTGAAACCAGGCGACAAGTAAATGGCGTCGCCCTCGCCCATTCACATTAGGCGACGCAGGGGCGATGTCGCCACATGTGATGTGGCCTTAAGTCTTTAAACCCACATCATGCTGCTTTCAGATGGGGCAATGAAAACTTGCTGACTTGGAACTGTATTTCCCACTATAAAATAAAAATAACTGATAATTACCTCCCTGGGCTTACCAGGGATGTCAGCACTGTCTCACCGCGCTCGTGTGTCCATTTTTATTCCTAGCAGCCAATGAGTTGTTGCTTTGCTTCCAACTTCCAATAAAAGTGTGAGAACTGCAACCCATTACAGGCTGCTGATTGTCCAACAGACACCTGAAGCCAGCCCAAACGATCAACTATATGCATTGAAAGGTCATCCATCGTTTAACCCCTTCATTTACATCCTATATTGGGTCCCATTTCTATTGCTGGTATACACTGGCTGGGTTAATCAGCAATCATATGAGCTCTTAAATGCTGCTGTCAATCTCTGATAGTCACATTACTAGGACAACCCCTTTTGTTTTCATATGTATCCCTCAGGTAAAATAGAAAAGCCTATACTCACTTCCCATGCTAGTACCGATCCAGCAATGCTCCAGAATGGGACATTGTGATATCACGCGAGCCCCGTCCAATCACCACCGTTTTCTCTCTCCTCTCCTTCAGACAAGTAGAAATCAATAGGAAGTGAGTGGCAGCCGCAGGGGTCACTTCCTGTTAATTAACTAATTTGTCTTAAGGCGAGGAGAGAGCAGCCGGTGGTGATTGGACGGGGCTCGCGTGATATCACAATGATCCATTCTGGAGCATTGCTGGATCGGTACTAGCATGGGAGGTGAGTATAAGCTTTTCTATTTTATTTGAGGGAGACGTATGGAAACAAAAGGGGTTTACCAAGTAGTGGAAAACTCCTTTAATGCATACAGTCAGGGTGGGCATGACACTCCCATAGCCACATAGAGAGGAGAGAGGAAATCACAGGGTGATGATGGGTGGCTTTGGCAGCATTCCATTACAGCACTCCATCGAAGACTAGCTTGTGGCTGGCCTTTATAGCAGTGATTTTGACTCTATAATGCAATACAGTAACATTGCAGTATATAGTGCAAGCAATCAGATGAATACAGGTTCAAGGACTGTAGCGTATTTAGACTTTTGGATGATCAATTTGCTAATTTCCTCAGATTAAGTAAAATCCTTCATCACATCAAGATAACCCACTCCACCAATGGAAAAGTATATGATATGCTTTTTGTGGCCCTTCTACAGAGAGTGAATGAAGCAAAGGTTGAGCGTATGAACTCATGCTCTATTCAAGATGAAGCTCTCCAATCTTCCTGGGTCTTGGAGATTGTGTTGGGTCCTGGTGGTCAAACTTCCAAGGATCAATGATCAAAGTTATGATCTTTGTGTAGAATAGGGAATAATTGCTCAACTCTACCATAGTACAGAAAGATATTTTCATGCAGAGAACTCAACACTTAAGAAAGTAGAAGATACTCAACTAGTCAAGATAGTTGTTGAGTTACAGATATCTGGCTACATCTTGGTATGTGCGCCATATTAAAAAATGCTCCATCTGTATTGATAGATATCTACAATCATAGAAATCGATAGGATGTTTTCCTCTTTAGAATTGATATTGGAGTTTGAAATTTCCAGCAAGTGACTAAAATCAATAGTTTTATAGTGAATGCGCCGGTGCTTAAAACATTTTAGGACAGCAATGATATTGAGAGTGATTTCTCATCCTGGGCATTGTTCATATAGATCAGTGTCAGCACAGTGACAGTCCTTTTTAAGGAAGATGAAATGTAATTCCATTTACGGTTTCCTCAACTGTATCAGCATCAGTCACCTTACTGGTCTTTTCATTGAACAGAGTGTGGTTCTCGTAGATACTGAGTTATGGTGACAGTAAGAGCTAAAATATGCCGCTCGATGGACGGAGAATGCAACTTGCAGCAAAGTTTCTCGATAACAGGTAATGCATTATGCATACTCTTATTGAATTGCCTAAAGGAATTGTCTGCTTTAAGGAATATTTAAGGAATATCGGCTGTTCCCAGGTTGCTAAAATCTCGTCATGTCAGGACATATGACTTCCAGCAGCACACGGCACAACACAGAGGGTGCCACAGGGGATGGAAAAGGGAAGGAAGGCCCTGACCATTTTGAGCGGGGGTTGGGACACCTCCCTAACCTGCCCTAAAGTCTCTATGTAGGTCCTTCCCCCCTCCGCCGTCAAATGTCTGGCCCCTGCTGTCACCTTCACTGTCTAGTTAGATGGCCGGTAAGCACACTAGACTGCACCTCTGCAACTAATACAACACAAAGGAGGTAGACAGACTGAGGACAAGGCAAAAAGGATACACAAACATAAATACTGCAGCCCAAATACACAGGATAGCAGTAGTCATGGCTGCAACATGGACTCAGGAGCAGAAACACCAGCAGCCACTGAACAACTCCTCACATCACCGAGGTCAGCATAGAATAGATCTTCTATAACCGGCATCAAGTGATAGGTCATGTGTAGTGATGAGCGAGCATGTTCGCTGCTACTCTGTACTTTCAAGAGTATCCCGGTACACAGGATGCTGAGATGCTCGGACTCATCACTAATCATTATCGATGTGTCACAAATACACAGCTCCCTTCAGTGCACACAGTGAGCTGGCACCTCACAGAGAGCAGATTGACTGTTAGGGTCCCTTTGGGGGGCACAGCAAGGTGTATGCTGTGTATACTGTAACAGTTTGAAAAAGCCCCCCTCCCGCCCTTTCCCAGAAACACTCGTTTTATAGCCGGATGTCTGTGGGCGGGGCCTATCACTCATTGAATTGCATTGGGCTCGGTGCTCGGTCGAGCACCCGAGCATCTCGGGATGCTCGACCCGAGCATCGAGCACCCGAGTATTTTAGTGCTCGCTCATCACTAGTCATGTGACTATTTATAGGGAAAATGGTGTGGTCACCAACCTGGATGCAGACTTAAAGAAACTGGAGCTACCATCAAGAAAAACTGACATTAACCCTTGATGGTACAAAAGAAATTAAACACATTTAAAATCAACAAAGCCCAGAGCTGTCACAAGCAGGGCCGTATCATCCATGAGTCAAGTTGAAGTGTTTGTCCCAGGCGGCGCCACCTGCTGGTAGCCAGAGGGCGGCAAATTCAGCAGAGGACCTGGTGGTAGCGTCGGCCCTAAAGATGCTGCTCCTGCTCATATGGTCCTGCCACTGCTGCTGTCGGCCCCATTCTCTCCACTTCGGGCGGCTGTGGAGGGCAGGACTGAGGACTCTGAAGCTCTCAGGGGATACAGCTGCACCAGACCAGACTGAGCTCCAGCTGTGAGAATCCTCCGGAGTTCGGGGCAAAAGTAAACGGTAATGATCAGTATAGAGCTCTGCACATCCTCCTGCTACATAAACAGCTTTCCTCCGTTTAACTCTTTAATTACTGTCTTCCTGCTGATCTCCACATTTACAAGTGTGTGCACAGAACCCCCACAGACCAGGCAGACACCTCAGCTCCTCTAGATCTATGGCTTGTATTTCTGTGCTGCCTGTAGTCACATTATCAGTGTGAACACTGCAGGGAGTCCTGATAATTCTGTATTTTACATGAATGACTCAAGAGCAGGGGCTGGCTGGAGCCTCTAACCCCGGGTGGCACATTTCTACAGCCAGCCCTGCCTTGAGAAGCGGGGGGGGGGGGGGTGCTGTCGGGCTGCCTTGAGAAGCGGGGGGGGGGGGGGGTGCTGTCGGGCTGCCTTGAGAAGCGGGGGGGGGGGGGGTGCTGTCGGCCTGTCAGCACTGACCTTGCCTCATGCTGTCTCCGTGCCGTCCCGGCCGCAAGGCGGCGCGCCGGCCGCAAAGCGACACCCGCGGCCGGCCCGTTTCTGCAGGGGGACCCGGCCCTATGGGGACCTATACCCCTGCCACCTGGGCCAGCCCGCCCCTGCTCAAGAGAGATAGCAGTGAACATTCCCATACTTTACCAGCATAGAATAGTGCAGCAAACAGCACTGAGCAATAATGTACAACACAGGAAAACAATAAAAAGCTGATAAATACTACAATTAAAAAATATATATATAAATTGGCCCAGTTCACACCTGCGCTAGGCTGCGTTTGGCTGCATTGCGTTAGCATTGCCATTAAATGCTATAGGTGAACGCATGCAAACGCAACCCCAAGCACAAGTGCAAAAGGGGGTTGCGTTTGAACACATGCATTAGTCCTAGCGCACAGGAAATGTGTAATGCTACGTTTTCTGTGCGTTAAGACTAGCCCATGTGTTCAAACACAGTCCCAGTTTGCACTTGCGCTTGGGGTTGCGTTTGTATGCGTTCGCCCATAGCGTATAATGGCAGTGTTAACGCACAGCGTTAGATTTGCGCTTGACTGCGTTTGCACAGCGCTAACGCAATGCAGCCAAACGCAGCCTAGCGCAGGTGTGACAAGGCCCATAGTGTTTGCAATTTCAACTCTAAAAATTTGAGCTGAACAAAAATCAAATTATTTAACCCATGCGAAACATGTAAAAAAATATGTATAAAAACCCTACAAGAATTGCTGTTATTTGTTCACTGCATCCAGAGATACTATAAATACTGATTAAGGGTACGTGCTCATGGTCTGGAGACACTGCGTCTTGGACCTGAGTAGACCCACAGGTGTACACAGGGAGAACGCAGCCGCCCTGTACCCATGATCTGCAGTGAGTGCAGGGCGGCTTCTCCCTGTATACACCTGATGGTGATCGCTTCTGACGCCGCAGCTTGAATGAAATATGCTGCGGAGATGCAGAAGTCCGGAAACCTGCAGTGCAGGTGAAAACACACTGCGATGGGGAGAAGCACAGTGAACATCGGATTTATCCCATCCACTATGTGGGTACTGTAAAATGCAGCGCTTTGGAGGCAGCGGCAACACACTGCATCCAAAACACTGCATTTACTGATAGCGAGTATGCAGTCCACAACTTAGTATCTCCTGTATATAGATGCTATCAGGAAAAATGTCCGCTCTGCACAAAGATATGTGCAACCCTAGGAAGTGCAGGGGTACACCTATCATGATGCGACCCAAGTTAGTTGCTGCTAGTAAGCAGAGGGCAGCATCCGCAGGGGGCTCGGTGACAGCTCCAGCCCTCTGCGGATGCCGCTGCTGGCCGCATTCTCCCAAGTTTCGGCCACCGCTGTCTGCACTCTGTAGCTCAGCACGGCAGGGAACGATGACGTCATGAGTGAGCGCCCCTGTGCTGACCCATGCAGAGGGAAGACGCACTTTGGGGAGACCAGAGCTGTGACAAGAGAGGTGAGTACCGTATATACTCGTGTATAAGCCAATTTTTTCAGCACAAAAAAATGTGCTGAAGAGTCCCCCCCTGGGCTTATACACGAGTCATAGGCCGGCCGCCGCCCCCCCCCCCCCTTCGGTATATAGGCGCCCCCCCCCCACCATCAGTTATACAGGGCCCCCCCTTGCTGCCGCACACCTGTAAAATAATACATCATTATAATTATCTCTGTCGCCGCTCTGACACCGCGCTCCTCCGGGTCTTCATGCTTCCTCCTCCCGCGCACAGGCAACAACGTCATTGCCTGCGCCCGCCGGTCACAAGCAGGAAGAAGCATGAAGACCCGGAGGAGCGCGGTGTCAGAGCGGCGACAGCGACAGGGATAAGTATAATGATGTATTACTTTACAGGTGTGCAGCAGCAAGGGATTGCCCTGTATACCACTGCGGAGGGGGCCTGTATACCACTGCAGAGGGGGCCTGTATACCACTGCAGAGGGGGCCTGTATACCACTGCGGAGGGGGCCTGTATACCACTGCGGAGGGGGCCTGTATACCACTGCGAAGGGGGCCTGTATACCACTGCGGAGGGGGCCTGTATACCGCTGGGGCCTGTATACCGCTGGGGCCTGTATACTGCTGGGGCCTGTATACTGCTGGGGCCTGTATACCACTGGGGCCTGTATACCACTGGGGCTGCTGTATATACTGCTGGGGCCTGTATATACCACTGGGGAGGCTGCTGTAATACTGCTGGGGCCTGTATATACCACTGGGGAGGCTGCTGTATACCACTGGGGCTGCTGTATATACTGCTGGGGCCTGTATATACCACTGGGGAGGCTGCTGTAATACTGCTGGGGCCTGTATATACCACTGGGGAGGCTGCTGTATATACTGCTGGGGCCTGTATATACCACTGGGGAGGCTGCTGTATACCACTGGGGCTGGTGTATATACTGCTGGGGCCTGTATATACCACTGGGGAGGCTGCTGTATACTACCACTGGGGAGGCTGCTGTATACTACCACTGGGGAGGCCTGTATACCACTGGGGGGGCCTGTATACCACACTGCTGGGGGCTGTATACTTGTGCTGGGGTCCAACCTCGTTTATACACGAGTCAATAGGTTTTCCCAGGTTTTGGGGGCAAAAGTAGGGGGATCGGCTTATACACGGGTCGTCTTATACACGAGTATATACGGTATATGGAAACCTTTATACTTTATGGAGGGCTGTTTGAGTACTGTGTTGGAGGCCATTATACAGTGTGAAGAGATGTAGGAGCCATTATACTGTATGTAAGTCTATTATACTACATGGAGGGTTGTGTGGGGGTCACAGTTTGAGATCATACTGTGCTGGGGTAGTTGAGGGGGGTACAGTAGGGTCATCAGTAGGGTACTGTGGAGAGATCACTTTGGGGGGATCATACAGTGTTTATGGGGCACTTTTGCTGGCATCATACTTTAAGGCTGCAATGAAAGAGGAATCCGGGGCTTCAATAGGAGGAAAATTTACCTTGTAAGGCTACAGAGTTTAGAGATGTGTTATTATGTGACCAAGCCAAATATTTTATTTTTTTGGGGGAGGGAGCAGTTATAACTTCTGCTATGGGGCCCCATGATTTCTATGTACGCCACTTGTGCAAGATGCATTGTCCCTCTTCTGCAGGACTAATTGGTACATACAGGCATCCAGCCATGTTTCTCCCGGGCGGTGGAAAGTCGGTGGTGCTCATCCACCTTCTGACTCTCACATCCCTTCCTTAGCCCAATAGGAAGCCACTGCTCTTAGCTCTGAACTGTGTGCAGCACTTGTGATTGGTTAAGTGTTTCGGGAGGAGGCGTGGTCTGTTGGGGACGATGCGCCATTTTATCAGCTTAGTGCAGTGGCGGCTTGTTGCTCAGACTGCAGGTTGTTGCATGTGCTGTGTAGACGGTGAGGCATGGTGGACATGTCTGACTAGTCAGTGCCAGGCAGTTGCCACATTGGAGCTGCCCAGAGTTTTGGAGGTGTGTGCCAAAAATAATAGGTTGCAATCAGTGCTGCCTCCTGTGCTATAAGGATGCAGGACTGTGTCTGCCCACAGGAGCACCATTCTGCAGCCATTATTGTGTGTCTGTAGCTTGTGCCAAGTCTGCCATTGCCATTAATGATCCTTGTTCTTAATTCTTCTGTGTGGTTCTTGTATGTGCATGTGATGGCGCTGACATCCTTTGTTTGGACATTTCTTTCTCTACTTCTCTAAATTAAAATGTCCAATATTGTCCTCATTTTTACAGGATAGATATAGATCTGTATGAACCAGATTTATTTCTACCAATTCAAAAAATTTACTGAGGGGGGGCGCCATTTTGCAGTTCGCCTCAGGCAGCACAGAGGCTAGGTTCACCCCTGGTCACAAGGCTCCTACTGACTTATGACAAATCTCCACCAAGTAGCTGTAATCAGTGGGGGAGTCGGGCATTGAGGGTTTATTTCTCCTCCAATGCCAAAACAAACAGAATGGAGTAGAACTTAACATTAGTGAGGAGTGAATGGATTAAAGTGGAATTGAATTCTGTTAGAATTTTGCAAAACTGCATTCGCCCAAATACAGAATTTTTGTAACTCGTTAATTTATCGGAAGAGCCTTTGTCTGCCATTTTTCTGAACCATAAAAGATCACCCAATCATTAAATGCAGAACAAAATCACTTATACTCACCTTATTGGTCATCTTTCTGGCTTTTCTACGTCACCCACCTAGTCCACGCTGCTTCTCCAGATGCCACGACTCTGAATTCCCCAAAAACAGATAAAAATTTAGTGTGTTATCATGTAACGGGTGATGACGCAGAGTGGAAGGGCCATAAAGGTGAGTGATGAGGTGAATATAAGTGTTTTTTTAACATCTTAAAAGTAACTAACCAATAAGATTTAGTGCTATCTTTTATTTGAAAGATTCCAGGTTTGATTGCAGAGAAAAATGTCATAAAAGTCCTGGAAAACAGGGCAGCAGATGAATGATGTGTGCAGCACTGCGTCACTATTTGGGGCTGTTTTTTTCCTCCCCAGTGGGAATATGCCTTTCAGATGAATGCCAAACCTTCCTTCCTTAAGCCCCCGTCACACATAACGAGATCATTAGCGAGATCGTTGTAACGTCACAGGCTTTGTGACGTAACAGCGATCTCGCTAACTATCTCGTTATGTTTGACACTTAGCAGCGATCAGGCTCCTGCTGTGAGATTGCTGATCGTTACAAGGTGCTCTGGGTCATTTTTTGATCATTGGTCTCCTGCTGGTCAGCACGCATTGCTTCGTGTGACAGCGAGAGACCAGTGATCAGCGATCTCACAGGCTGGTAACTATGATAAACACTGGGTATCTAGGCAGCGTGCGCTGCCTAGATACCCGCTGTTTATCATAGTTAACAGTGTCCTCCCTGCTTAGCGTTGCCTGTAAGCAGGGAGGACACTGGTAACTATGATAAATACCGGGTATCTAGGCAGTGCGCGCTGCCCAGATACCTGCTGTTTATCATAGCTACCAGCATCCTCCCTGCTTAGTGTTGCCTGTAAGCAGGGAGGACCCTGGTAACTATGATAAACACTGGGTATCTAGGTAGCGCCCGCTGCCTAGATACCCGCTGTTTATCATAGTTACCAGTTGTGTGGAGGTGGCTCCCTAGTCCCTGGTCACTGGGGAGATCTGCCTGTTTAACAGCTCCCCACGACCAGGTAACGACGCACCTACAGGATTGTTATCGTTGTCGGGATCTCTGGTGCGTCGTTGTGTGTGACGGGAGCTTTACTCTCATTTCTACTTTCAGTTTCTGGCTCCTGCACACTGTCTATATACTCCATCCACAGGGCTCCTGACAAAACTGAAAATATAGATGAGAGGGAGCAGGGAGGGTTTGGCTTACAGATGAAAAGCATGCCCACAGTAGAGGAAAAAAAACAATCCAAAATTGTGACGCACATTAATCATCTGCTGCTCTTTTCTCCAGGAGTTTGACAGCAATTTTCTCTGCAATCAAACATGGAATCATACAAGTAAATGTCTGATTGTACTCAGTATCCTAGTGCCTGTAAGGCTTCACTTTATAGCCCTAAATCCTGCTCTTTGGTTCCCTTTATGTTTTCTGTGCTCTGAGGTCTGGAGAGATTTAGGAACGTTAAGTTTATGGAAAATTATATTTCCCAGGAATTTCCATGTGAACAGACTAATTAGAATTTTGGGGATTTCAGATTGTAGAAATACAGCTGTGACCAGATCATACTGAGACGCATTGCCTGATTACTCTTCTCAGCCAAGCATAGGTACTGTGCACAAAGGGAGGTAGAATTTGGCCAATAATCTACAGCACATTGCCCACTTCTGGTACCAAAATTCCAAAGTCCAAAATTACTAGCGGCCAGTGGAATATGTAATCAGTAAATCACTTGCTTGTTATATCAGTTTTTATGACAACTGCGATGTTTTTTCAAATTTTTTATAATAATATTTTTTCTTTATAATTTCTCATATAATGTATGAGTTAAAAATTGCAATTTTCACACTATTCGCTGCATTTTATGTAGGATAACTGCCTATTTTAGGAAACTCACATGTACGTTAGCAGCAATGAACAGTCACTGGCTCTATCTTCTAATGGGGATGTGGAGAGGTTTTATGAAAGGATTGGTAAGAGCGTCAGGTCAGGTCACTTACTATGAATGGTGGATCCCGTGTTATCTACTGTATATATTGGTGTTATCAGTCATTGTACAGGAGGAGGTGAGCTGTGATATCACCTATTGTGACTGTGGATCCGTGTTATCTACTGTATATATAGGTGTTATCAGTCATTGCACAGAGGGAGGAGGAGGTGAGCTGTGATATCACCTATTGTGAATGGTGGATCCTGTGTTATCTACTGTATATAGAGGTGTTGTTGGCCAAAAGTATTGACACCCTGCAATTCTGTCACATAATACTCAGTTTCTTCCTGAAAATGATTGCAATCACAAATTCTTTGGTATTATTATCTTCATTTAATTTGTCTTCAATGAAAAAAAACACAAAAAGAATTGTCCTAAAGCCAAATTGGATATAATTCCACACCAACAAAAAGGGTGACAAAAGTATTGGCATTGTTAGAAAAATCATGTGATGCTTCTCTAATTTGTGTAATTAACAGCATCTGTAACTTACCTGTGGCACCTAACAGGTGTTGGCAATAACTAAATCACACTTACAGCCAGTTGACATGGATTAAAGTTGACTCAACCTCTGTCCGTGTCCTTGTGTGTACCACATTGAGCATGGAGAAAAGAAGAAGACCAAAGAACTGTCTGAGGACTTGAGAAACCAAATTGTGAGGAAGCATGAGCAATCTCAAGGCTACAAGTCCAACTCCAAAGACCTGAATGTTCCTGTGTCTACCGTGCACAGTGTCATCAAGAAGTTTAAAGCCCATGGCACTGTGGCTAACCTCCCTAGATGTGGATGGAAAAGAAAAATTGACAAGAGATTTCAACGCAAGACTGTGCGGATGGTGGATAAAGAACCTCACTAACATCAAACAAGTTCAAGCTGCCCTGCAGTCCGAGGGTACAGCAGTGTCAACCCGTACTATCGTCGGCGTCTAAATGAAAAGGGACTGTATGGTAGGAGACCCAAAAAGACCCCACTTCTTACCCCGAGACATAAAAAAGCCATGCTGGAGTTTGCCAAAACTTACCTGAGAAAGCCTAAAACGTTTTGGAAGAATGTTCTCTCTTTTTGGGCAAAGGCTTCAACATAGAGTTTACAGGAGAAAAAAAGAGGCATTCAAAGAAAAGAACACGGTCCCTACAGTCAAACATGGCGGAGGTTCCCTGATGTTTTTGGTTGCTTTGCGCCTCTGGCACTGGACTGCTTGACCGTGTGGGATTATGAAGTCTGAAGACTACCAACAAATTTTGCAGCATAATGTAGGGCCCAGTGTGAGAAAGCTGGGTCTCCCTCAGAGGTCATGGGTC